>OMKL01086705.1:0-12561 GCA_900302295.1 Parasudis fraserbrunneri | reverse complement strand
GAGGTGCAGGGGTGAGGTTGACTGTCACCCGCCTTCCCCTGGCAGCGTCTCTCTGCCACCACTGACACGACAAGATCAAACATCGCATCACAACACAACACAACACAAGACAACACAAGACACCCAGGGAGGAATTCATCACATCTACCAAGTCAACTGAAGAGTTAGTAGGAATGTGAGGAGAATATATATATGATATATAAATAATAATCAGAGCATGAACTGTAGGGCTGGCCCCTCGTAGTCTACTGTCATTAGGGTCATAGTCCACTTAGACGTTTTAGCTGATTAGACTTTTTTTGTTCATGCTGTTTGTTTGTTTGTTTCATGCTGAATGGGTTCGCCTACTTCATTGTGATAGAGCGCGTCTGGAATATTCACAAATGTGCTCCGGGCTTTTAATAAGCACACGATCAAAGGAGAGCCTCGTGTGCGATGGTACTAATTTGCAGAAGGTGTGCAGAATCATTTGCACCATTTGCACAACGGTGCAGGGAATTTGCATTAAAAAAGGACTACAGGTTCGGGCTTGATCTCATTCTGTTGTTTAAAAGACGTTAGACCACCCAGGCTATTGCACGAAGCAGGATTCCTCTGCAAGCTAAATAACAAGACAAATAATAATAGAATGACATGCCATCCTTGACGTTTTGGATCGTTTGTCAAACTTGCAAGATGTTGTTTTCGTGTTGTTTTGTTACCGAATTTCCCCACGGGATAATAAAGTATTTCAATTCAATTCAATTCAATTCTTCTGGATCGTCTTGTATCGATACCAAACGCTGATCTCTCATTATGGAGCAACTTATTTCATTAGCATGGCTGACTGGGTAGTCTTGCTTCTTGAAATACTGATTTCCAGTGGGCATACTGTAGTGTCTGGGCAGACTGTGAACCCTAACCTGAAATCTACCCCTCGGACAGGGACTGAGACGGTTTGATGTGGAGGGCCTGGGGCACAAATGCTTCAGGGGTTGTGTCTCAAAGAAGGCAACTGGACATTAATAATTAAGGATAATTAAGGTCATTTGTTTATTATTCATGTGGTTCTTCCCTGTAATCATCAATTTATTTCATAATCACTCGTCAAGTATTGAATCAAAATAGAGCAAACAGAATATCTTTTCACCCCTTGAGGAGCAAAAGATGACGTGGAAGACCAAATATCTGCCGTGGGTCCAACTTTGAGATGACCCCTGACCTCGCGAGCAGACCCGAGACTGACCCCTCGCAAACTCACACGTGTGATGACGGCGGCGGCATCATCATCCGCAGCATCATCATCATCATCATCATCATCCGCACCGGCGCCTCCACCACGCACGGTGGGCGAAGGAACACTGATGCAGCCCAACCTTGGGTTTCATGTGCGAGCTAAATTTATACCGCAGCCCGTGCTATAAATAGCGGCGGTCCCCCGTCTGACAAGGCTTCTTGCGGCACGATGCGCCTAGCAACCACCGGGCCCCGGCTCCATCGTTCCGCTCTGCGGAGAGATCCCAAGTCGCGGGGAGATGATACATCTGGCCTTTTATTCCTTCACCAACGTTAGATTCCCTTTTTACTTCACAGTCCCGAGAGCCTTATACAAGCCTTTGCAGATGGCATTTCAACTAGATTATTCTTGTACTGTAGCATTAATTAGTAAGACAGAGATCCCACTGTTGTCTGCCACGGTGCTGCTGCTGCTGTAACATGCGGGCCTGCTGTTTGACTCTTACACACCATCTAGTGGCAAAACATTATAATGCAACAAGACAGAATGTGGCTGATAATGGACCAGTATTCATATTCAGATATATGGAGGTAGCATCATAGTTAGGCTATAACAAGCACATTGATGTGCTTTGTTAAAGGGGCCATATTAGGGAAAATTGGTTTTGCCTAATCCTAGTCTTTGTATGGGTTTGGCAGTCTGAAATGTTATTTTGGTGCTGGGGATAAATTACATATGTACTCCTTGCCACTTGGCCAGGGTTTGAAGTCTAAACAAGCTGTTCAGAATGACTTGCCCTTGATGATGTCATAATGGGACACAAGCAATGAATGAGCTTTGAGTCATCAATTAGCTGTGCTTTTTGGAGCCAGGAACACTGCCTACCTAATGTACTGCCCGGCTTGTAAATGTTTTTTTTACTCTTGGTGTGGGGTTGCCAGGCAGGGAATTAAATAATTAATTAAAAGTTTGGTGTATGCGTGTTCAATACAAGGGAAGAAAGAGGTGCTCAACTATAAATAATCAAAATTAGATTTAGACTATTAAAAACTCAACATGTTCTTTTTGGAAGTTGTATACAATTCTTGAGAAGAAACATAATATGTCCCCTTTAAGTCCACTAATTAACAAATGAGATTAATTAAATTGGTTCCTTACTAGTACCGGGCCAATGGCAACACACTTGACACAAATTAATGATAATGCTGCTGCTGCTGACTCTTGCATCATAAGTTCAGCGACCGTCTTGCTGACTGACAATGGGCGATGCTAACTGCACTGATATATTGGCGACCATCAGTATCAGCCGATACCGGTGGTTATTTATTTATTTATTTATTTATTTATTTATTTATCGGCATAGATTCGATGAGCAAAACTTGGCAGATGTATATCTGTGAACATTTATCAGCTGATGATAGTTTTTTGTTTTTTTTTATGTATCAGCATCGTCGCATTGAAATAGCATTCAGAAACAGAAATAAAGACTTATTATTTTCCATTTCACAGTGTTTACATCTAACGTCTCATCACTTTCAATATTGGATGTAGGATCTGCTTTATACATGTCTCATCATGTCGATATCGGTAAATATCGGTTATCGTCCGTAACAGAAACGTATTATCTGTATCGGCCAAATGTTGCACATTATTGCATCCCAATTGACAATCATACGGAACGTTGAGGGGAGGGATGCGGAATTTGCTGTTGAAAGTTTAAAGGGTCATCTATTAAAGAGGCAGGTCAGAATGGTATAATTTGACATCAAGCTAACTGCTATAGCTACCTTTCTTAGCAGGTATCACAGCATCGGAAGGTTCTTCAAACGTCAGCGTTTGCACCAAGGCCTCCGGAGTGATCTTGGTGCCAGCAAAGATTCCAGACGGAAATGAACTTGCCTGTGTGAAAAAGAGCATCATTTTCACTCGTAGAGCTAACATTACATTCCCCACAAAATAAAACAGTCAAATATCCTCCTTATTTGGCAATTATTTAAATTGTTTGTGGACACGGACCTGTTTATCTGTTCCGCTGTCATTCTTCGTTGTGTGTAGCTGTGGTGGAAAACTTGTTTTGTTTATGTCAAATAATGAACCACTCGGAGTCTCCGCAGGTCTCGGTGCCTTCTCCAAATTCTGGGCTAAAAGAGGCCGTACGAGGCCGACCACCGGACTGTCAAGTTTCACCGCCTCCTGATGAAGTTTCTGACGAATATGTTTTATCTTTCCGACCATGTTTTGACTTTTTAATTACGGAATTAGCTTGTTAAATCTATCGTAGTTTACCTGAGCAAGGCCACATTTGTGCTCTGTCTCAGCGTGTGAAATTTGACAACAAGCGCTCCGCCATAATGGCTCCGTGGAAAGCAGCGGCAGTGATTTACAGTTCCGTGTGCTTTTCTTCACCACAAGGTTCCGCCCTCCAGTTACTTCACTGACTTAATGTCATAACATCTGTAACATTTTCTCCCCTTCTTACAGCCTATACTTTTATAGCCTTAAATAATAATGCAATAAAATACATACACAAAAATATATCCATTTTACAAAGGTTATCCCACTTAGAATCATCCCCTCACACTATGCTTATGTGTGGCACAGATAATAATAATAATCATAATCTATTGTTTTATTTGATTGGGGTGGAAAATGTGAGTAATTGTTCCTGATAACACATTATGTCAGTCTAAGCTATTAAAAAACATTTCTTCTTTTTTGTACTTACTTTTATTGTTTTATTACTTTTACTCTCAGACTATTGACTGGGCACTGTTTCTACTTGCTCTTAGTACTTTTGACTACTTCCCATAGGAACATTTTCAATCTCAGAAATAGGCAAGACAAGGCAAGTTTATGTATATGTCACATTTCATACACAGTGGTAATTCAAAGTGCTTTACATAAATAGATTTTTTTTAAAGGAAGGAGTATAGAAAAATAGCATGATTTAAAAAAGTATAAAAGGCATAAAAAGAATAAAAATAGGAGAGTTTCTCATTTAGATATCACTTTGTGCTCACTGATCTGAATTATTGCTCCTAAAGGCCCAGAAGGAGCAACAAAGATCCTTGTTTGAGACCTTTGAGAATTATCTGAGAATCCATTGAGCTCTCGATATTGTCTCATATGGCCCCTAAAATTCTAGGAGACATAAAACATTCACACTGAGGTTTCTTTGAGATTTCACTTCACTTTCAATGTTCTCATTCATACAGATACATAAAAGAGAGCTAAATTATAGCCTTCTTATTTGAGAGAATTTAAAGATCCCATCGCTCGCTCAGAGTAATGCCAATTCAGCTATAGTTGTTTCCCCTGAGTTGAATTTGAGAAACAGGAGAAAATGTCCTTATTCTCATTTTAGAATCGAACAGATCTCTTTTTTTTTGTCTAGGAGAAGTAAATGATGATGCTATGTTGGTGATAGTAGAATTTGAGATTATTCTACCGTTGCACTTGTAGTTGCTCTAGGTAAGTAAGACCCTCTGCTAAAAGCCTAAAATATAAATATAAAATTCTACAAACCAACCAAATGAACAGGAAACAAAACAGTCCAAAAATTAAATGAAAATCATATTTATTTGCAAACAACGGTGACAAATGAATATGAAGTCTTCTACAACAATATAAAACAAGCAAAAATGGGTAATGTACGACAACAAGCTATACACAATACGAATCCACAACGGTGGGTACAAAAATAGGCAACTATTAAACACAACATTTACACAAGCAGGATATTTACATACTATACTGTACAACAAAAACAACAACAGATGACATGTTTGTGCTATTTCTGAGTGCCCCCGTTTTGCTCTTTTCGCTTCATGACTCACGAGAAACCCACATGTGGTTCATTCCAATCCGATGTCACCGACCTGTTTTCTGAAAGCGTTTCAGAGCTGGCTTTGGATCACGTCATCTTTTTTGGAACACAGTAACACTCGAAACGGCTCTCGCGTCGTCCGTTTGTTCCACGTTCTCAAAGAGAAGACCAGAGAGAAAAAAACCGCTTGAGCACACAGGTCTTTCTTGCTACTTCATGTTAATGCAAAAAGGATGAAAAAACCTGACATTTCAGTAGACTAACCTTCACGTGGGCCCAAATGTCTTGATGAAGATGTACTGACTGAAAGATAATTTTAATATCTACCCACATAACTGAAAAGTATTGCAGCAAGAATATCGGGGTGCTCAAGTGATTCCTTTTCAAAAATGTATCCTTTATACCACAAACCATAGGTGCAAAGATCGGTGATTCTAGATTAGCAGCCCGCATTCACTCAGAAAACACTTTACGAATACAGACCATTTCGACGAGTCGACGGCTGAAAATCACTACGTGCATTTCTGCAGCCGCTGAAATAAATTCAAGCTTTCCACCATGACCAGGTTGAAGGCCAAAACGTTCCGAAGGCCGGACAACATCCGGACAACATCCCTGAACAACGTCTGCGTGAAGTGCTACGCTTTGTTTTACGGAAAAATACTGACAAGATATCGCCTGATCGAAACATGTTGGTGGCACGTTCGTCTGCTCTACGACAACACAATTTCACGACAGCAGAATACAACATCTACGACATATCTATAATACATCAAACATGGGCATAATGTCTTTCACACATCAATGCATCAGGTTCATCAGCCAAGCGTGGGAATAGGCCGCACAGACACTATAAGATAGTTGGTGAACAGAATGGAAACCACTCGATATGCAATAGACTACTATTACTGCCTAACAGCTACAAGAAAAACATTTGGCTTAGTATCTCTTCACATCAAATAAGAACAACATCAAATACTATTGAGGAGAGGTGGGTATCTTCAAAGCATCATTTGAATAGTTCTGCTCTTGAATGGCCTCCCTTAACTGTTAAAGGGGAGTGTCGCTCAATTTAAAAGTTCATATATGGTATTTCTATGGACTGGGGAAACCCAATTCATGTATCTATGTGAGCGTAAACAACTCTGTCCCCAAAGCCAGGGACCGTAGAACTTGGGAGTCGGACCTATGATGTCATCAAGATATCAAATCTGGAGCTGCTCCATAGGATGAAAAAATAGAATAGAATAGAATCTCTTTACTGCCCACTACATTTTTACAGGAATTTGTCCTCTGCATTTAACTCATCCCAACTCTTTAGGATGAGTTAAAGTCCTCTGCCCGGGGAGCAGTTGGGGGTTTAAGTGCCTTGCTCAAGGTAATTTCAACAATGGGTATTGAGGCAGGGGAGAGCATAATTCTTTCACTTCCCCCATCCAGATTTCCGGGGTCCGGGGGATTGAACTGGCGACCTTCCAGTCACAACGCCGCTTCTCTGACTATTAGGTCACAGTTGTATTTTCTGGGGATGAGGTTGTATTTTCTGGGGATGAGGTTGTATTTTCTGGTTCAGAACTGATACCACGACTATAGAACCTAGCTCAATATAAAACTTGAAACAAACATTCTGTGGGTCCACAAAACCAGCTTCATTGTCTATAGGCCCTCTTCACAGCAGCCATTTTGACATGTCATCACAGGGTAAACACAGGTATAAGTAATAACATTAATCCTGGTCCCGTGCCAGGGCCAGAGCCCTGGTATTGTGGATGCTGTCTCACTGGAATGGCTGTGACACACCTGAATAGAGTGGGACCATAATTCATGTTATTAATCACCTGTGTTTACCCTGCGATGGCATGTCAAAATGGCTGCCGTGAAAAGGGCCTGCAGAGCAGCTCCAGATTTTTATTTCTATTTCTTTTTCTTTTTTTCTTCCTTTTTTTACATTTTGAAGACATCTTCAGTTCAGGTTGTTTGCAGCTTTGGGATAGAGTTGTTCTTATCTATAAATATCAACTGGGCTGTCCTAAAGACAGGAATAACATAACTGAATTCCTAAATTGAGTGGTGTTTCCCCTTTAAGACTTTTGTAACAGTAAGCGGTAACTCCAATGCCCTACTTCATTCAGACCTATACAAAGGAGAAACTTGATGGGGACATGTCCAGGCATGCAAGGCCGGCGTCATCAGAGCTCGGCGATTCTGATATGCACAAATAAGGAAGAGGGCGGAATGCTGGTTCCGTCTTTGGATAAGAGATGAATGTGACGATAACCTGAAGAAAGAAAAAAAGAAAACATGGATGCTTTGTTTACATCTAAACTTAAATTCAGACAACGGTCTTGATGAGTGACTTGTAGATGGAGAGTGAGCCTTTTTTTTCTGTCCATCATAAAACAAAATACAGTTCAGTTTTATTCCATTGTTTACAAATATTACATTACATAACAGCCTCAAAAGTAATGTAGACTAAAACCCATGTTTACTTTGAGTTGAAGAGCCGGTGGTCTAAATTTGTTCTGTACACGCTCCAGAACTCCAGAAAAATTACACATTGTCACTTTAAGGTTAGGGTTAAGGTAAGGGTTCGTTTTATAAACTGTATCCCTTCTAGCCATGACCCTGGTCCTCATCATCACTTTGCCCTCTTCTCTTTCAAAGCACTTATATATGAGAATAAGTAGCACCATTTACTTTACTTCCTCTTTGGGCAGAGATGTTTGACAGTGGATTGTCGTCCAACTCTCTGCATAGGAGTGTGTCTGAGCCTGAGAGTGAAGCATGAATATTGCTTAACAACTGAATTTAGAATACTATATGCTCCCCCACTGACTTCCACTAGCAGGCTTAGATGCTTACAAATGATAAAATATTCTGCTTGCTACATCTCAAAAACCAAATCCCTTACAGAGCAAGGGCTTTTTGTATGGAATGAAAGGACTTTCAGCCTGTGACAAATCGGACTTCTTACAAATGTGGACTATCCCTTTTAAGTTGTTTTTCATTCTCGAGCTTGGTTGTGGATCGGTGTGCATATTTCTTTTATTTTTTATTTTTTACATGTCCTTATTTACCAAAACATAGTTCATCTCATGTAACACCGCCAACGTCAGTTCAGCCTGATCAACCCATACCTTGCTGCATGCAGCTGAGAGGCAGCGTGTACTGCCCCACGAAGTCATTCTTCGATGTCTTGTCATAGTCCTCCACCACGAAGCGCACCAAGGCCAGTTCAGGGGTGTGGATGGTGAAGCGCAGCGTGTCGTACCACACAGGGTTGAACCCTGGGAAAATGACAGGAGTATGGGTCTTATGAGCATGCCATATATATATATATGTACTGTATATGCGCTAAATATATGTATGTGTTGTGAACCGAGACTAGATCTAACATGCCATCCATCCATTGTCCATCGAGTCATCCATTCATTCATTCATTCATTCATTCATCATCTTTCTATCTCTCCATCTCTTAGTTACGGCCAATTAGTACGAGCTGATCTGTCTGTCGGACAAAAACTTTTCAAATCCATCCATCCATCCATCCATCCATCCAACCATCCATCCATCCATCCATCCATCCATCCATCCATCCATCCATCCGCCCATGCGTTTGAGAGTACATGGGCCAAGCCTTTTCACTGTACCATTGTTTTCAATGTATCTGGTCTCCTGCCTGGCTTGGTCCATTGGAACTCCATGGATCTCCACTCTGACCAGCGGGTCCACTATAGAACCCTCCTTGATGTTGACCTTAGGCAGCTGCTGACCACTGATCACCTTGGAAACACATAGGACACACAAATTGATTAGTCTGTACGATCTTCCTTGAAATCTAACAAGCTAACTGCCTGTCAATCAAAGGAGGTCAGACTCATTACAACTTCGTCAAAACCAAAAATTATATGAGGTAGGAAATGTATTCACCTTGTAGATTATATAACAACAATAGAAAACACTGTCTATTTGGGTGGAAATGTGAATATAAAACAAAACTAAATAAAACTAAAACTAAAAAGTCCATTGGAATATTCACAATTACTTGTAACGTTAATGCATTATACCTGTGTTTATTAAAACATGACAGCCAACATCCTATGTCACTATCCAGACTAAATCACAGCTCTAGTAGGGAGTTTTTAAATTACTTGAATATATACTGTCAAATTCAATTCAATTCAATTACTTTATTGTCCCAGGTGGGGAATCTGATGTGCAGCCAAGTATAAAAGTACAAATCACATACACAATAACATACAAACATACACATACACACTCAACACATTAAAAACACAAAACATTTAACACAACATAGACTATAAAAGTAACACATAGGAAGAGATACTGTAGTATCTCATCAGTTTAGAATGGAGTGACAAAGTGTGTGTGTGTGTGTGTTTGTGTGTGTGTGTGTGTGTGTGTGTGTGTGTGTGTGTGTATGTGTGCAAAGATAGCAGCCACACCAAATAATAATAAATTGTCCATGACAATTAATCTGAGTGTTTCTTTAAATTATATATATATTTATGTTATGTTAAATATGATATATATTATCATATTTCCAAATTTTCCAATCCAGACAAAATCACAATTTTCAGTGGTAGTGACTCGCTTCATTGCAGCTGCAATGAAAGAGGACTGCCTGAGGGCAGTAGATCAAACTGAGTACAGAGGATGATCAGATCAGTCAAGTCAAGAATATTGTTGGCTTTCCTAATGAAGGATCATTTATATATAGAATAACAGTGAGACCTTCCTGCTATACTCCCAGTCCTTGAATCAACAGTCAGTCAATGATGTTGAGAATAATACATTTCTCCAATACCCTATTTTGCTTTGCTGTGGTGGGGCTACCGTTTTGTTTACGTTTTGATTGAGGATTGAGCCTTTACATAAAATGGTACCATTCAATGAATGTGGATGGATGGATGGATAGATGGATGGATGGATAGATGGATGGATGGATGGATAAATAAATAAATGAATGACTGGATGGTGGGTTAGATTCATTCTTATTCTTATTTTTTTTACCTGAATGGTGAGAGTCAGGGGCTGGTAGCCGTCACGTTTGTGGGGATGGTCTGGGTCAAATCGTTTCTCGGCGTGTCTCATGAAGTCGGGCTTCAGGATGTAGCCGCTGCGACCGTTCTGACCAAACAGCCCGTCATTCAGATCCATCGCCTCCCCCGCTGTCTGGAAATTCAATGCGACTGAAGAGGAAAGGAAAAGAAAGAATTTGTATACGTTTATCATTTATTAATTATTACTTCAGACTACTGTATTCTTATTGTAGTATTCCCATCCTGGAAATATCATTATTAGTCAGAAGTCTAAATGCCCCACTAGTGGCTCCTAGAGGCCATGCTGCTCCTTGCACCCAACTGGACCAAAGCAGTTTGAACAGACCGACCGACACTGATCCCGGTGCTAAAAAAAAGTGTTGCAAAGAGGCATGTTATTTGCAAAAAAAAGAGGACAGGTTGATTTAAAAACTGGCGTGATGAATAGAGCACAGGTCAGGAACCAGGGTACCTCAAAATATAAACAGAAACCACAATTGATTTGCTCTTGATAAAGCATTCATTCTGTATTATTTTTTCATAAACTTGATATGATACCTAGAAGACCAGGATGAGACTTCAGTATTAAAACGATGACTGAGAGGGATGAGTCAGTGTTGTCATAAAAGCGTTAAAAGATGACCCTTAATTAAACACTGGGAGACAAATCACACTGTAAGAAGTAGCATTGTCTCCCAGTGCTGACCTTCTTCCGTGAGAACATTGGGACTGCATCCCATCCTCACATCATTCTAGGATATCCAACCTTCTTATGCCAAACACTATTATAACATTTGAATTCATAAAGGGCCCCGTTGCTGATTTTCAACCTTAATTCTATTGTTCTGTTGTGAGGAGAACATGTGATAATCATACATAAAACTATACAAACTATTTTCAACTGTAGTAGGCCCAACTCGAGGCAAGCTCAGAACACATTGGTAAGTTTCATATCTGATTATCTCATGTCCTCCTCACAAAAGACCAATAGGATTCTTTCTAAAAATCGGCAAAATCCCCTATGAAGAAAATCCACTTTCCGAAGTTACTTTACATTGAGGCACAGGTACTCAACATGTCAAAATGCGTGCAACGAGATGCTATCGTGGACCTTTTTGTGACCATGTCCAGAGTTGCGCTCACCAATTTGGCAGCCGGTGTTCCACATCTCTTGAGGGTTGAAGTTGGAGGAGTCCGTCCTGAAGCCGCTGGGGTAAATCCTGGTCAGCTGCCGAGAGTTGTGATACACGAATTCTGCCGCTGGAAGACAAGACGGTGAACGGACATAACGTGTTGATTTTTCGAGAGGCTCGAGAATTGAGAGGCGACGTTTAGTATAAATGTGAATACAGTTGGTTGGTCAACATTCACTGTTTCATATCACTCACTGTTCAGCATAATTAAACCCTTGAGATAAAGAAGCGTATAAGTCCGTTTTTTGGACAGCCCACGTATTTACAGTTGTTATATGTGTTGCCGTGACGAACACCATATTTGCAGTTGTAACGTCAATCCATCACTTGGGAGTGTTAACATGCACAGAAATGAACCACGTTCCCTGGCAGTCAGTGAGCCCCGATTAGAAGGGCTCCTACTGCATCCTTGTTTTACACTCTTAACGCCATTTTGTGGGCACTTTAAATAGGTCTTCCTGTTAAGGGAGAGACAACAGTACAGGAGGTGGATATTATGTAACAGCTCACACACATCACTTGGCTCAGGTGATGCGCAACCTCTGGAACTGGTTGCCTGAACTGGCCCCACAAGCGACGCCGAGTATGGTCAGAGACCATTCAAAGGAAGACTAACCAAGTCCTTCCTCACTTCCTGTGATGCGTCACGTGAGCTGCACCAGGCACAGCACTGACAGCCCCCCCCGGACCTTAGGAGACTTGAGCGGGCACTGGCTCCGTTGACCCAGATGACAGATGTAGAGGTTTTGGCCGAATGTGCTCACTGTTCCATTTTCATCCCATTAGTGCAGCTTTTAATGCATCATCTTCCTTTATTAGAGTATCTTTGGTATGGTCTCTCTCACAAGACCGGGGAACTCCCCCATCTTGCCGATTAAAAGGGGGGGAGACTTTCTCTCTTTTTTTTTTAACCAGTGTAAAGGAGCTAAAGAAATTAACAGGGTCCATCTTTATCAATGATTTGGCAAAGGCATGGTGTGGCTGTCACAGTGACCAATCACCAACATAGCTTCCATTGGGTCCATTCAAACCTATTTTGGAATACCGTGTTTTCCAGAAGCTAGCACGCACTCACGAGACCTGAGGTCTAGCTACGTGAGACTAGGTCAAACTATACAAGTAATACCCACCTACTCCACTGGGAATAATGAACGCATTCACCAACTTAATCACCAGTGAAATGTAATAATCATATACCATTATGGACATAAAAAAATGCATGCAAAAGAGCATTACACAAGCCACAAACCACAGACATTTTTT
>OMKL01086704.1:0-13493 GCA_900302295.1 Parasudis fraserbrunneri | reverse complement strand
AAAACATTGACTATTGAAGTTACTGTATATTTAATGGACCACACCATAGTCATTTTAAAGGATCATTCTTCGTGTTGTCAAGTTAGATCCTATTTTTAAAAAAAATCTGGCATCACATCGATTCCAACTAAAATCTAAACTGACCAATCTCAAATTCCACCCTCTCTTAGCTTGACTGAGGAAAGTAATAGTTGTGATTGGAGGGTCAAGAAAAGAGGGCGGGGCTTGGGATGGGTAATTTGGACTGTGAATGAGTGAGTTATGATGTTCTGGGTGCTTGAGTCGGCTGCAGCTCACCCAGCTACCGTTTAGCCCAACAGGGCAACTGCGCAATGGAAAAGTAGTTAGTATTTTTTATTTATACATTTAATTATCAAATTTTTTTTAACTTTGAAATGACACTGAAATTACCTGTTTTGTGTTTTTGGCAACAGTTGTCTGTTGCACAGTTGCCCTGTTGGATTGAGTGGCAGCTGGAAGAGCTGCGGCCGACTCGAGTGACCTGAAACAAATACTCACTAGTGGTCGAAATGATGTTGCTCGCGCCTACGTTTCCCCAGACACGCTCGTTCACCTCATCTTATCCACCAGGGGGCACTCTTGATTTTCTTTTTTACAGCAAGTGCGTGGAATAGACCTCTCATGCGTGTCGTAATTTTTCTGCCCAAATAAGGGGGGGCAACTCCTTCGGCACGGGAAAATGAATCGGTTATCAAACTAGCTACGTCTGTGGATCATACAGGCTTTTCACCTTGAACAAAGTCTTCTAAGATCGATTTCTCTCTCTGCTACTACTGTAACTTACTTTAACTACTGTAGCTTTGCATTGTAGCTCAGGTCACCTGACGTCACCAGCGTCAGTGCATTCTTGTACCGGGGGCGTAACTAAACTGCAACATGCTGTGGGTGGCAGGCAAGGTGTTAAGAGAAAACTGAAAAGTAATATATCAACATTTTATGATGTGGACGGAGTGATCCTGTATAGTTCAGTGGGTAGAGCAAGACTCTGCTAGGTAGCTGTTCGAGTCTCCAGGGCATTCTCCGTGTTAAAAATGTAAACGCACAAACACTGGCTCAGCATTTAGTGTTATCAGTGTGACTCTTAAAATTAGGCTATATTTAGCAAAACATATGATCCTCCTGTGAAACTTCACATCACCTCTCACCCTAGCCTGACACATCAGACCCGCGGAACGCACGCAAACCGGCTCTAGCTTGCGTATGTTCACGGGTCTGACGTGTCGAGGCCGCCTCTCACCCCCCGAACGCAGTTTAACGGACAAAATCACTGGTAAACGGGAGAGGAGAACACAGTTAATTTTTTTTGCCGTGGGCAGAATTCTTTGTCGAAACGACGACTGCGTTTGGATCAACAGATAAGGGGAGGGAGCGTCGGCGCATGTGACACTGGTAATCGTTTAAGCGATCAGACTTAGAGCAGAACCTCCTCTCACACCGTTGGGAGTAAAAGAAAAAAGGAAAAAAAAAGAAGGAAAAAAACACTTCCCTCATATGATTGGTTGACATCAAAGGCATATTTCTTGGCCATAGTGTGATATCAAAGCCCCTGGGCGTATGCTCCACCTCATTAGTTTGACGGCTAAACAGCAGCTCAAGGAAGGGGTGTATAAATTATGGGAATCTAAGGATTGCCGTCTCCTCCGACTCCAGCTTGAAGAGTTAGCCTGCACGGCATGAAACAAAGAATTAACCACAATTTATATCTCACCCGTAGCTTTCTTTAAGATGTAAAATAATGTCTGGAAAATGAGTTGTTTGTCCCTCATTGGTGGGCCATTTGTACAGATAATTTGTGACCATGCGTTCTGTGTAACTTTAAATGCATTAGGGTCAACCCAAGGCATTTTCCACTAAGGCATACTTTCCTACCAAGGCCTTGCTTTAAAAAAAAAAACTGGAAAACTGCTGTCAGCCTCATGAATTGCGTGCCAGATGCATCCTCTCCCAAAGACGTTTGCCAAAGGGAAACTCTCTTGAGAAGCAGGATACAATATCCCCTCAAACAGAAGGTACACGCTCTGCCCTCAGAAATAGGTGATCGTGTGGAGCGTGGACACCTCTGTAATCAGAAATCACAATCAGAAACAATTCGCCCAATACAATAAATACACACGGAGTCGTCATGGCGACGGTGGTTCTAAGACATCAGCGACAGAAGTTCCACTGACTGTGTAGGTTTAATGATAACCTCTCCCTTGGTGTACAGGCACGGCATGACTAACAACAGACAATACGTTTCACTGTATTTACACACGTATTAAGTCCGTCAGTGTTAACAGTGTAGCATATAGAGTATGGTTGCATCTGTGAAGGGAAATTACTGCGTGTCCAGTGAGGCAAGGCAAGTTTATTCATATTGCACATTTTATACACAGAGGCGAGTCAAAGTGCTTCATGTGAGGAATAAAATAGATTTAAAAGTAAATACAGGGAGATCATGAAAGAGCATATAAAAAGCATTAAAGAAGAGAAGAAAAGTCAAAGTACCATTTTCAGTGGGCTAAAACTACATTTTAATTAAAGGCAATGGTGAACACAGATGTCTTTAGCCTGTTTTTGAAAATAGTCAAAAATTCAAAGTTTGTTTGAACTATGTGTTTGGTAATGATTGGACACTGCTTCACCATGCCTTGTTTTTAACTCTAGTTGCAGCAATGTAACATGAGGTACCGGTGTACTGAACAGAATAAGCTGTGAGCATAATAGAGCAGCGGCTCTCAAAGTGGGGTCCGGGGAGCCCCAGGGGTCCAGGAGGGGGCCAGAAAAACGGGAAATCGTTTAATTTCAGGATTTCATTCACAAGAGAGTAGGCCAATGAGAAAATAGTCCATATATAAGAATATCTTAGAGTGACTTTTCTGATCATAGGTTTCACTTCACTGGTGTCTCAGCTGTAGAATTCTGGATATAAGTCACATCTAACATTACAAATCTTATCAAATAGGGGTCCGTGGTCTAATGTGTACCAATTTACAGTAGGATAGTGTGCAAAGCAAAGCCTGATGTGACTCAGGTTATACAGACGATGTACACTGTAAGAATGTGCTTACACCACATGGGTAACAATAAACAGCTTTAATAATAATAAAACAGGGGCAGTTGGTGAGGGGCTTTGAGGACCATGATTTTCAGTACAGTCGTAACAAGTAGCATGGCAATAAATTGGGGAATTGCAGAAGAGATTAAGTTTACATTACCCCGGTGATGTCAGAGTCATAAAATTTTCTATAGGCTGTAGGATATATTTTCATAGAATATATCTTATGTACCTATTACATTATGAAAACACAGTAAATGCACGAAAATGCCTATAAGATGGGGGGGGGGCAAGGATTTGGAGAGGGAGAATTGTATGAGATGGTAAGGTTTGGGTCAATTCACTTTCAATTCAATCCATTTAAAACGTCAATAGAAACCTCTGTTCTTCTTCGCTAATGACAGGGCATTCATTCTCAATTGTTCCTTAATAGGTTGAATATGACAACCTTTCCATGCCAAATATTTCTCCCAGAATTGACAGATTGGCGAGTTAACTGACCCCAGCCCTGAAAGCCTACTGTCACAGCACGTTAACGAAACCGTGCTATAGGTGGTCATGTGCACTGCGCCCTGGGTTAAGCCAATCAGGCAACTTCAAACGGCAGTCAAATGTGGTGAGACATCACATTGGCTTCTTCTGATGTTCCTGTGATGTTAAAACAGAGCCGTTCCTCGTGACTGACCTCCGCAGAGACCTCAACAAAGGATGTGGTTAATTATAACATAATGGCAGCTCGATAGCATTTTAATGAAAGGCCAAGTCCTTTCAATGCAGATACTTGAAGGACATGGTACAATCGTGTAATCGCAACCTTGCGGAGCAGTAGCACACTTGAAGGACCAATCCGTGATCCAACCATAAACAAACGAGTGGCCCCACTGCCAAAAAAGTAAAATAGGAATGGATACATATTTGCATTGTCTTGTTGATTGACTGAGTGCTTGATGCAAGGACAGACATTAGACAACAGATAAATATGAGTTTTAAACTGTATGTTGCTGTATTTTGTCGCTGTAAAAGTTTTGTTTATGTAGGTAATGTTTGTAAATATTAAAGGACCAGTGTGTATTATTTAGCGGCATCTAGTGGTGAGGTTGCAGATGGCAACCAACTGCTCTCATTCTCATTGGAACGCTACGGCGTTGAGTCAGGTGATCATGAGAATATGATTCCAATAGTGTATTCTGTCTGTTGTTTTGACCATTTGGTTTCCTAACGTTGTCGTTTCTAGTTGCTCAGCTACTAACAAAATGGCGCGCTCCGTGGAAGAGGACTCGCTCCTATGTTGATATGAAGGGCTCATTCTAAGCTGACGAAAGCACAACGATTCTTAATTTCAGGTGATTATACACTAATGAAAACATAATTATGAATATTATATTCCATTTCTGCCAATAGATCCCCCTAAATAATACACACTGGTACTTTAAATTGAAACAGACCAATATTCTGATTAATAATGGGGTAAGAAAGCAAAAAAGTAGATTCTCCAGAGAGATCTTTAATGTCTCTTTACAGATTTATTACATTTGAAAAATAAAAGCAGATCCTATGAATTTGTTGCAAGTTTGAGTGTGCTGTGTATCTTTGCCTTGCATGGAATGTTTGAGGAGTGGTTACCATGGTTACATTCTGCCAGAGATATAAAACAATCTATGCATACTGCCTTGCTGGAAGAAAGATTCTAAGCATTCTGTGAAAAGTTTGCAGTTACTAATGAGAAATAGTTCCTTTACTGATCATTTGAAAATGGCAACATTAGCCATTTTCAGCATAATAAAAACAAGTACCTTTGACACAGAAAAATATATTACACAGAATAATATTGCTGTATAGTTTATTAATACTTAAAAACTAAAATTAATGGTAGTGAATGAGGAGCCTGACACCTGGGAGGAATGGCGGTGTTGACAGCAGATGACAGGGACAGCAGTGGTCACTGGCTTACTAGTAGATGACCTTACAAGTTGACAAGTTCTACTAAAGAAAAAAAAAACAGGAAAAAAAAACCCATTGTATTTCAGCTTTGATATGCATCCTTGGTCTGTTAGTGAACATTCGCTACTGTCCACTACAGCCAGAGACAAGACAGGGGAGTTTGCACCTAGAATTATGAGAGGATGGGTCACTGTCATCATAGAAACTTTAAAAAATGGCTTCCCCTGTCTCATTGGGAGACAAATCGCATTGTAAGAAGTAACGTCGTTTCCCAGTGCTGAATAACTTCCGTGAGAATGTTGTGGCTGTGACCCATCCTCTTCTTATAATTCTTACACTTCTTATAATTCACAACATTATCATAAAAACCATGTAAAAATTAATTGTCATTTACCTGTTCATTAACTGGTATTTCCCTTGCAGATTAACTGCAGATGTAATTGGTTGTTTTTTGTGAGCTTACTGTATTATTTGAATGTGTGAGTGAGTTGGTGTGGATAATTGAGTACCTCAGACAAAGAACCAGACTGTTGTAAGTTTTCAGAGGAACAATATTTTCAAACTTTATTATCTGAAGATGGTACGTTAAGAATGTTGTGTTGATTCATAGTTACTGACAGCAGAGGTTGAGGAATTTCTTGTGATATATCAAATTCACACTCCAAGTGATTTGGATTGATTTTTCAACTGCAAATACATGGGCTGTTCAAAAAAAATTGAAAATGGAGTTATATGATTCTTCAGTGCAAGGGTTCAATTAGAAGATTATTATCATATATCACCTTTGTCTCAATTAAAGTTAGTTTAGGCAACAAAATAGGCTACATTTCAAAGTAGCGTAAGAAAGGCATTGAAGCCAAAGTGTTTATTTGTCACAGACACAAAAGGGGTCCAATGATAGAGGCCTGGAACGGAATGTTTAGAATGCCCATTCATCCTCCATGTTGGAAGAAACAACTGTTGCAATGTGCAAAACAATGGTTGCTGTGTGTTAATATGGCAGAAATGTATCAACAAAATGTCATAATTTGGTGTCTTATTACTGGATGTTGTAAACAAGTCGCAGTGGAACAGTAATATCATGCTTTTCTTATGATTTACCTACTCTACCACTGCACAGAAATTAGACATTTTCTTTCAAAAGTGGTCACCAATGGTTACAGGCAGCCATGTTGGAATAAAGAGAACTACACAAACATTCCGTGCAAGGCCTCTATTGCAGGATATGGAGTTATGAAACAATGTATGCCTCTCCATGTTGTGGGTACAGCTTACCTTCTTCTGCATTCGGGTATCATGTCCAAGTGTCTATACCAGACTTCCAACTCAACGTAATAGCCCTCTCAGGAGACACTCTTCAACTCTGTGGTCTTGTAGATTAGTGAATATTGCCCCCCAGTGGTCAAAAAAGGTCTCAATGTTGTCCACTGCCCTCACTGTTGCTCTCAGCTAAAACTCAGAGCACTACTCAGTTTTGAGGTGGAGTAAAATGCTGCAACAAGACCAGGCTTGCCTAGTAGCCTACAGCTGGACCTGCAAGCAGCAGTCAAAGCAGAGACACTGTATGCAATGAGGAGACGGAGCACTCCGGGAGTTTTGAATGAAGAATTCAGTAATGCCAAAGATGGCGGGATTAACGACACTTGCTACAAAAGAAACATACTTAAGAGAAAATAATTAAATGTAATGTTATTTTATGTTGAGTAAAATTATAATCTACTGCATTTTTTAGGTGAAATGTGAGTTTTTGAGATGTTTAAAACTAATATTAACGATCTCTGCCAAAAGGCTGGGAATTGTGCAGTGAGTGGTTGCCACGGTAACTGGACTCTGTGGCAAGAAACAAAACAAACGACAACAACAACAACAACAAAAACACTGGATAGGCATGTGTAGAAAGGGTCCGTTCTTGTTGGTTGCCGTTATCAAGATGGTGGCATAATGTACCGACTTCTCTTTAGACAGACTTTGGTTAAGGGGCTGCATGCTATTAAAGAGATAGTTCTGATTTTTGGAACCCTAGCCCTATTTGCTAGCTATGTACTAATGATGTTGTTGATTGGTAGAGATGTTTCTCAGCACAATCCATGCTCACAAGGTAGAGAGCCTATCAGTTGTCTTCAGTCAACTTGTACAGACAGGGGCTTGACCCCATTGACTTTGCATTGGTTTGTGGCGAACTATCCGGAGCTATTATGAGAAACAGCACGGACTGTGCTAAGAAAGACTCCTATCAACATCATCATTGGTAAGTAAGAAATAGGGCTAGGATCCAAAAATCAGAACTATCCCTTTAAAGAGGCAGTAGCGGTAGCAGCATTGAAGCATATTGTAAGCATTGAAGCATTATCTACTTGACATTTCCCTATGCATGTACATCTTCAAGGGACAAGAGCTAACTCAGTTATTATGCTACACATAGCTGGAATAAACTTCCGGAAAGAAGTTTAAAAATAGGCTAAAGACTTTAATGTTCACCTCTGCTTTTGTGATTTTGTATTCTTTTTATGTTATTTTTCTGTGCTCTTTCCTTTTTTTTCATTCTTCTTTTTTTTTTAATCTATAAAATTCCCCCCAAAATTGGTATCTCATGTATAAACCGACCCCTACCTGAACCCGAACCTCATTGGACCTCACGCTCCACCTTAACCGCACGTTGGACACGGTGCATGATGCGGTACACGAGATACCAGGGTTTTTTTGTGAATCCCGTCACATCGTAGCCAGTGATTACACAACAGCCCCCACTCATATCCCGCAGCGACAGCGGCGTGTACATCACCAGTTGAACATGGCACATACAAACACCATCACATCAAGGGAGATCCATAAGATAGAGCCCCTCTGAACCCATTAGACCAACCCCATACCTTTTTGGGTCAATTACCCCCCTACAGTGGACACCTCCCTCCGATGAAATGCAGGTAAACTACAAGCAACAACATGAACATGACCCTTTTGTTCCCCTGTAACAGTCTCTTCTCCCCAGAGTCCATACGCAGCGTTACAATACTTTTGAAGAAATGTGGAAATATGTCAACAAAAATTGATTACAATTACAGTAAGTAAAGTAAAAAGAAGCATTGAATCCCTGTTTTTAAATGGCCATAACATTTGGAATCGCAGCTCCAAGGTAACAATCGCTCCAAAATATTTTAAATATGTTCTACTCCATGGTTGCGTCGCAAGCATGTGCATGTAAACCGGCACAAAATTCCACGAGCTTGTCGCTTCGCAGGCAGAGAACTCACAAGTGTTCTCTTGTCAAATGATTGGCACGCTTGTGGAGTCTATCGTCTGTTGAGCCCACTCTTCTGATATTCACAATTATAGTGACCACAGCACAGGCCACCGCTAGAAGACCACAGCTCATCAGTGAAGACCAAACGGCTGTAAAGGCGATATCTAAACAGCCCTTGTATATTAAGATCGTCTTAGCTGCGGACTTACACTCCAGATCAGAAACCAAACCCCCGTGCTCTCCACTATCTTCTGGTGAGAGGTGTGAGAGAACCACGGTTAAGTGAGGGTAAGATATCTTCGCTCTGATAGATGTGTATCTGTCAAATGGGTTAACTTGTGGAATAGTTGTGACAAGGAATTAAGAATGTGTGGTTCACTTTGCAAATAATAAAAAAAGAGTTTAAAAATAAGGTGTTAAACAAATATAAAAATGAGGTATGATCATTATTGTGTATGAAACGTTTAGAACTTTTCTGTTTTTTTTGTTTTTTTTTGTATAGCCTAAACCAAGAAGTGAAAGGGTTGCCTATTAGAATATGAAATGTAAAAAGGGTAGATATAATAAGCTTCAGCCTACACATTTTCAGTCAATATTTTTGTTTTTCATTTCTATGTACAATCATTTGGGAAAATTGTTAATAAGGACCGACATAAATGATTACTACTACTACTACTACTGCTACTACTACTACTACTACTACTAGTGGTCCTGACTCGAGAGACGTTGATTAGTCAACATCGTCCCCCAGTGGTCACAATAGGCCTCAATGGAAGCTGGCCTTTACAACAGAGTGTCACTAAATCCACAGAGCTGTCACTACGCCTGTACGCCACAGCCTGCCTGGTGGTTAAGTGGAACCAGAGGTGGAACGTCGTCCAACTTTCTGCGTAGGAGTAGGAGGTTTTATATAGTTCAGTGAGGAGTGCGCACTACCCCCTGAGGAGGTCTGCGACATGGAGGCTTAAAACACTGTGAAGACTAGGCTACTGCTTTCATTGTCTTGAAATAGTGGTAGCCAATTAATATGACAATGACCAACCAGTTAGAAGGGAAATAATTGAGCCCACCTGAAACATACTGGACAAGTACTTTTCAGTGAGGGTAATCAAATGTGATAATGGGTGATCGTATAAGCAGTCGACATATGTGTAGCTCTACTGTATACATAATGTTTTTGTTCAGGTGTTACAACCGGGGTCTCATAAACTTGAGTTGGATGTGCAGCGTAAAATATATGAGTTACGTCTGACACACTGACGCAAGGAAGCTAGTCCAATGAAAAGAGCCTCATGTAAATTGAGGGTAGTTCCACTTGTAGGAAGTACAGCTCCAGTTGCTAGGCGCACTGTTGGTCTTGTAGCTCCATGACTCAACTTGCAGTTGTAAACAGACACAGATAACACAGATAGACAGCAACTCCTGGCCAACAATTGACGGATATTAGTACGGGCAGTTTTGACATAGGCCTAACAACTCCGCAATATAGCCTACTGTCAGGCAAAACATGGTAAGTTGTGCATGCTAATCATTCCCTTTTTTCTTTTCTTTTTTTTTCATTAGGGTAATTATATATCTACACGATGAAATAAGTTGTTCGACAGTGTGGAGTGAATTTCTAAAGGCGACATCCATTCGAGCCCCGTGCCGCACTGGTTTCATGACATTAATTTTGTTTAAACATTGTAGCGACGCGACATCATTTGTTGCATTCTATTGTTCGAAGCTGTCCAGTTGATACATTGTGACGCGCCAAACTACTGCACCTCGCATTAGCGTCTGCATAGCGTGGCATGAACTGACAGCCGCAATGAGAATTCGACAAGTAACTGTTGTTTGTGTTGTTTTGAATGTTTTTAGAGAATAGTTATGGGAGTAGATAGATAGATAGATAGTAGAGAGACTTTTAGCTCTTGAAACTCCTTTTTAAAAGTGACATACCAAGGTGGGTAGAAGCTGCTGCCACTACTCTGGTGTCACCTCTTTCTGTTTGCCTTTCTTCTTTAGAGACCATTCAAAGGGCCACAGCACCGAAAAACAATGCTGATTTATTATATCCTTCAATGACCGTGTCAGGGATATTATTGGTTTACCCCAACTGCCGCCGCAGTCTTCGTGTGAACGTGATAACTCGAATAGGTTTCATTTGAATTTTTTCAAATTTGCGGTGCACATTTATGACCCCTAGAGGATGAACTCTATTGGTTTTGGTGACCCCATGGCCTTCACTCTAGCGCCACAATCAGGCCAAACTTTCAATTTTCAAATTAGTGCTATCCCGAATAGCTTTCATTCAAATTTGCTGTGCACATTCAGTGCACCCCTAGTGGAAGAAGCCTATTGATTTTGGTGATCCCCTGACCTTTTCTCTAGTGCCACCATCAGGCCAAACATTCATATCCTCCTTGTGAATGCGATAACTCCAATAGCTTTTGTTTGAATATTTTGTAATTTGCTGTGCACATTCATGAGCCCTAGAGGAAGAAGCCTATTGAGTTTGATGACCCCATTACCTTTCCTCTAGTGACACCATCAGGCCAAACTTTAAATTTTAGAATGAGGGTATCTTGAATACCCTTCATTCAAATCTTTTCTAATTTGCTTCTAGAGGAAGAAGCCAATTGATTTTGGTGACCCCCTGACATTTCCTCTAGCGCCACCATCAGGCCGCACTTTAACTTTTCAAATTTGTTTATCTCTTGATCCGTTAGTCATACAGTCAACCGGTATCCAGAGATGTGTCTACTGAAAACAACGTTGTCATAAGGACCTATGAAGTCCGCCTTCCTTAATTATTGGAAAAACACTTTTTTCCACTACTCCCCCTAGCCTGTTAACCTGATTTCTCCCCAAACTTGCTGTGTGGAATCTGGGAACTAACATCTTCAAATGCCATGTAGATAATTGATAGGCCAAACCATATGATCGCCAGCTCAATCAAATTTCGGAAAAACGCATGGTAAACAGGAAATGATTCGTTACTTGTGAATGCACTGTCCGAATTCCACCAAACTTGACACATACGTTTGCCTTACAATAGCAAGGATGCCTGTGAAGTTCTGAGTAATTTTTCCCCATGGTGGTGCTATTCTCATAAATCTAAAAACATGAACCTCTCCTCAGTGGCTGGGATTAGGGGCGTGGTCGAAGGGTGGATTGAGAATTTGTGCCGTTCGGGGATCTACCCGTTGTCGGTCACCGACAGCTCATGTTTAGTTTGCACATAATCTCACACATAACCCAAAACTCTAAACCGTGTTACACACATTTAGCTTGACAGTTATTTACAGTTATTGAGTTTGAATATGTCCTCCAGTGAGGTCATCGGATGACATTGTACCCTTGTATTGTGTCAATTACAGCTCAATAAAATGATGTAGACAAAAAAAAATAGCAATAGTGATTATGTTTTCATGTCCACATCTCTGGAGGACACATTGAAACTAATTAACTTGTCATAACTGCCAGACTAAATTAATGAGTGCAAAACTGTTTACAGTATTGGGATATGTGTGAGATAATGTGCGAAATAAATTAGCATTGTTTTTTGGTGAAGTGCCCTTTTAACAATTGGGTGGCCGTTGAACTTATACTTATTCACTGTAGGCTACTTTTATTTTAGCTACTTGTTCTCCGGCTATTTTAGTTGGCACTTACTTTGCCCTCCTTCGGCTACTCATCATTTTGACCACATGCTGTTCTTGTGATACGTAGAGTTCGATCTTATTCTACTGTTGCACTTGTTGCAATTCACTCGGGATAAGAGTGAAACGTTAAAGTGTTCATACGGTATTCGTATCCTCCGACGCATCGTTTTTGTTTACGTCTCAGCAAGCTGGATGTTGTCGAGCAGGTTCTCTAATGGCCGAATCGCTCTCTCTCTCTCTCTCTCTCTCTCTCCCTCTGCTGTGTCATGTAACATGCGCTGCTGTGAACTATGTTAATTGCTTCTAAACTTAGGTCCCCCCCATGTCCACCATGAGCTCCCTGGGGGAGGGGGACGTCCACCCCATCGCGCCCGACATGCCGGCCATGTTTGACGGTGTGAAGCTGGCGGCGGTGGCCACCGTCCTCTACATCCTCGTCCGCTGTCTCAACCTGAAGCATCCCACGGCGCCGCCGGAGGTCACCTACCAGGACACTGCGCTCAACCGCTACCTGCTGAAGTCCTGCCCCATCCTGACCAAAGAGTGAGTTGTTTTGTTCGCCGTTTGCTGACGGAACGAGTGTCGATAGTTCGATTTTTATTTAGTTTTTCTTGTTTGTTGCTTTACCGAAAAATGATACGCATGTCTCTGGTATGCACTGGATTTAAAGAGGTCCTTCTGCATCATTACAAGTGGGAAACAAACATTTTACAGATCTGTCGGATGAAATCAACTAATTGACGAGTCGGCAAATCTTACGACCATTAATGGAATGAGAATTTCTTCAGCCGAGGACAGCCCTGCCGGACAAACATTTGAAGTTTGGGTCAGATATACAAAGTTACCAGCAGAAAAACACTGTGTACTTGTAACACAGTAAGCGGGCTTGTGACCGGAGGGTCGCTGGTTCGATCCCCCTGGACTGGCAGGAAAACTCTGGGTGGTGGAGGTGAATGAATAACACTGTCCCATCCCTCAACACCAACTGCTAAAGTGCCCTTGAGCAAGGCACTTAACCCCCCCCAACTGCTCTAGTGGAGCTGCTCAGTGGCCAACGGTGTCAGACTGTGGCTGTCCTGGGTGGCTCCCGAGTGTGAACGTGTGGAACTGTGTGAGTGTGAAGCAGGGCGTCGCTGGAAAAGAGCATCCGTGCTCCGTGAACCTACCCTGGGTACATAAAGGTAAAAAAAAAACACAAGAAGAACTGGTGATACGTTATTGTATTGGTGTACGAAATGTATCTGTGTGGAGGAACGTTCTGACATCGTGGTAACGGCTGTCACAAATAAAGACACATGCTGTGTGCGTGTGCATGCATACTTTACAGAGGTAGACACAAATACAATGATGCATGCACACACACACACACACACACACACACGCAAACTAGTGTACATTAACATATTCAATCTCTCTTTCTCTTTTCTCTCTCACTCTCTTGAGTGTGATACTCACTCACTCACTCACTCACATACTCACATTTTGCAATCAAATCTAGCATGGCCTGACATCCACTTGAACGTGCCATCTGCTCGTTACTGTCAGTCCTCGCTGCGCCTCTGGCCAAGTGCTGTTCCGTCACGCACAAGAGGGACACGCACGCGTA
>OMKL01086703.1:0-12182 GCA_900302295.1 Parasudis fraserbrunneri | reverse complement strand
CCCCCCCTCCTGGGAGTAGTAGATGAGTTAGCACAGAAACCTTGGCCGCAGGCTATGCTATACATGTTTCCTCCCTCTCATTTCATAGCCCCATTTATTAACAGGGCAACAAGAAAGATTCCTGGTGGCACCATACCGGCATTATGCAGCATCATACAGAGACATGGTACAGCTGCTGATCAGGCCACCGCAGTTGATTCCCCAATTCATCTGTGCTACCTCTCGGGGAGGAGGGGAGATTTTACAGATATCCATTCTGAGTGAACTGCCGCTGGTCTGGCCCCTGAGAGGCAGAGACTGAGTAGCTCTGGGCTCACGGCCAGCATCATTTGCACTATGCAATACACTCGAGCCAACTTGGTGCAACGCGGTGTGTTGGTCTTTGTTTAAGAACTGATGTGAGAATAAGAATGTGACCCCCCGCCTGGTGAACCACATTGTGACCTTCTTTCAGGAATTACTGGATAAACTGCACTCGACTGTATAGGTCATTGAGTTTGGGGAGAAATCTGAATTTTATCACCTGTTGGTTAATAGATTTCTCCAGGGCACAAGGAGGGTGAAGCCTTTGGTAAGACAGACAGTTCCCAAATGGGACCTGTCCGTGGTGCTGAAACTATGTCACAGGCTCCCTTTTAGGATGTCCGTCAGATAGGTTTTATCCTTGAGGCTAACTCCTCCTAGCCTTTTCTTCTTGCTGTAAATGACCTATGTGCACTATCAGTATCCACTGAATGTACTTTCATCAGGGATGACTTTCCCAGCATGGTGTTGAAACCCAACCCATCTTTTGCGCTTAAGAACATCAACAGTTCTTATAGGTCAAGGGTTATCACCTTGGAAGCCTTTCAATTGCTATGTACCATTTGTACTGGGAAGTCGGAGCTTCCGAGTTCCCACTCGGATATTTAAACTGGAATGCCCCCCTGAAGTCAGATTTCCGTCTCGGAAACTCAGACCAACATCACAACCCCTGACTTCACAACTTGGGTGTCATTCCCAGCTCCAACTTCCGACTTCCGAGTTAAATGGAACATGCTAAATATCCTCCTCATCAATGAGGAGGACAGAAAGATGCATTCGCTGTGTCCGATTCAAATGCACAAGATGCACACAGGACATTCAGAAGACAGACGGGCTGTTGATCTGTTACGGAAGAGTCAACATAGAGGACATATGCTTGGTGACATCATGGTCCTCCCCATGTCCCTTTGTCAGGTTCTACCTAAGGGATGTGGCATCTTCTTCCCTCTCACAATCTGTGTTGGATTTGGCGAGGAAGTGAAGGAACACAGAGAGCCCCAGGATAGTACTGTGCTTGGCGCTTATGTCAGAGACTTAAGAGACCCCTCTCAGTTTTTCACTTATGTAATGGATACGAAATAGGGGTCTCATTTATTTTTCATACTTCTCATTATTCTAAGCAGAACGAGGACACTTGCCCAGCCAGCCACCTGTCCTGCTTGAACTGATGCTTGTGTGGTCCATGATTAGGTTCGGCAGAAGGTACTCTTTCGAGCTTCACTTCGCTGCACTTTTTACCCATAGTGCTAACTTAGAAGTGAAGCTCTAACAACATATAACATTGGATATGTATGTAACTCTAGTTATATGAGTTTGCTCACAGCTGCAAACCTGCCGCCACCAAACCTATACCTATCTATCTGAGGTTTGCTGAACAAAGTAAATCACAGAGGATTGGGTTAAGCTATAATATCTACCCTTGGCGATGAGGTTTTGACTGGCTGGAAAGTAGACTGATGATCAGGTGCCAATCGCTGTTCGGCAGTTACCCATTGCGCTTGCTTTGAAGCAGCGTGCTAACTCATTTAACTTTATTCAATTTACAGTACATATGCAACCATCATTACCACTTGAAAACATCACAGAACCATAACTAACCATTTTTAGTTCTACATACCATTGTAAACCACAGAACTGATCAACAGAGAACTTGTAAATTACAGAACTGATTTGTTTTCTGACAGGCTATGTGATATCTATATTACCAAGGTTTTTTTTTTTTAATCATGTTTTCTATGAATAATGTTTTGATTAGACTTGTGCAGTACCTATATTTTCTGCAGTTATGTTTAATTGATTTATTTTTCACAGCTATTATCTAAAGTCCTATAGACTTGATCTATCCTATTCTTGGATCCTGATTGGAAATCCTAATTTCCATGTATAAGAAAGTGAAGGAGTGTGATTTTGTTTGTTTTTGTATTGCAGGTCATTTCACAGTTGATGATCTTTCTGATCAGTTTTGTCAGCACAGTGTTCTGCGGTCACCTGGGGAAAACCGAGCTTGCAGGCGTGGCGTTAGCAATAGCGGTGAGAAAACACACTTGGAGTGCTCCAATATCTATTTGTGTTGGCATACTGGTTTAAAGATACAAACTGGGATTTATTTAAGCATCTAAATATTGGGCAGATTCAGATATTTTCTTGGAAGAGTTTGACTTGTCGATGGAAAATAATGCTTTTTGGAACTTTCTTAACTCATCCCTCAGCACATCTTAACTCAAAGTATAGGTCTGTTTTACTCCAATGTTTACAAAAATTAGAAATGTAAACAAAACATTTGTTGGAGAAGTCTGTTAAACTCACTCCTCATTAATATGACCCTCTTGCTAAATCAAGTGCGTGACTCACGGTTCGAAACTGGGTCGAAAGATACCTTTCAGCCTGGGAGAGGAAGCAGTAGTCTTCAGATTAAAGCATGTTTGTTTTCTAGGGCCAGATAAAAAGAAAATGAAATATATATATTGAATTGTTTCATTTGAATAATTGATCATTAAAATCCTGAGATCTATCTTTTAATCTATGCCTTTTTTGGATGTGTGGAAATCTTATCTAAATGTTATTTCTAACGCTCCGCTCCCCCTGTCATGCAGATGTCTCTAGTTTGCCTTTCGTTAGTTTGATTTTCTGCTGAACTACTACAGAAACTCGGTTGACCAAATTACATCTTTTGACAACAATGGCAGGTGCCATCAAGCCTAATTGAATTAATGTCAAAGTTAATTGAAGTCAAAATGAATCAGGACCATGTGAATGGAAATCTAATCGCATAATCAGTGCTGACACCCAGCCCTAGAGTAGCCTTGCCCTCAAATGTATCTTAATGTCCATCTATACCTTGAACCTGAACTGTCTTTCCTGTCTAACTGGAGTTTTACATGATATCTTTTTTTCCCCCAATATAGGTGATTAACGTGACTGGTATTTCCATTGGTTCTGGTTTGGCATCGGCCTGTGATACTCTCATATCTCAGGTAGCCCCCCTTGACAGTGGCCATCCATTCATTTTATTTATCTAACCAGGGTAGCCGTAACCACCACTGCTGTGTTCCCAGGAAATCCTTGCATGAAAACAAGCTCAACAATGCTCTTTTGGATAGAGTTTATTTTCTCATCCCAGTTGTTCCTTCGGCTGGAGGTGTGAGGCAAGTATTTTCTAACTCTTCAATATTTGTGTATCTCAGACCCGCTGTCTTGTCCATTTCGTGTAGACTTTCGGGAGTGGTAACCTGATGCGTGTGGGCGTGATTCTCCAGAGGGGGATTCTGATCCTTCTCCTGGCTTGTTTCCCCTGCTGGGCTCTGCTCATCAACACCGAACCCATCCTGCTGGCTGTCAGACAGAGTCCAGAGGTCGCCAGGTCAGCCCCAGCTCCTCTCCCATGAAACCAGACAGACATACACCTTCAACAACGGCGCATCACAGCCTTACATAGCCAGAGGTGGAAAGTAACTAATTACAACTGCTCTATAATGATATACCGATAAAGTTTGATTACGTAGTACTTTTCGCCAAAAACGGTTACAAAGGGTTACTCTTACACATGATTAACACAAAACAAAGGAGAGAAGAGAGGTCATAAAACGGGGTGAGGAAGAGTGAAATAAAGCTAAATGAAATAATGGACACAAAAAAGTTGAAAACACTCAGAAGAAATAAAAGCCTGTTAGAGTAAGTTTTGAAGAGAAGTTTAAAAGAAGATACTAACCTGGTTAGCCTGATCTTCTGATCTTCTCTGTAGTTACTGTCGTACTGTCGTGTGATACATCTTTCTGAGTTCCTCTATAAGTGTGTACTTTTACTTCTATGTAATCTTTAAGCATTTACTCCTACTTTTACATGAGTACGTTTTATTTCTATACATAAGAGTAGTGAGTAGCCAACAGGTTACAATTTTCATTTACAGTAAAAAATCGTTATCATGGACATTACCTTTCACAAATCATATGAGCTTTTTTTTTATTTATTTATTTATTTATTTTTATTTAAGAACCAATCCTCAAACCTTGGGCTAATAATGACAAATAAAATGTTCATTCAAAAGTCTTTAAGTAATTTAATTTACTACAGACAAGTACCCTTATGGCATAATATTTAACTGTTGTAAAAGCACTTGAGCAATATATTTCAGTACTCTTTCCACCTCTGTACATAACACAGCAACATAAATTGATACTACAATAGAGCTGGGCAATATGGGAGATATTAACACACAATAACCAAATATTTTTTTCTGCTGATGTCAATATCACAATATGCATTTGTGAAATCACATGTTAAATAATCCAAATAATGTTCATCACACTGAATTGCTTGGCAGTATAATGGCTTATATGATATCTAACCAAAATGCTGTTATTTGTATTAAGCCAACATAATTATGTACAATGATATCACAACATTATGGTTTAATCACAATATTAAGTAATATTGTAATTTACAATAATTGGGCAATAATTCAGTACTATTACATATTTAATTATTGGCCAGTCCAATGCTGCTGTGATAAACTGTTTGTCAAAGACATGACAAGTGTCAGTCTAAATTGAAACGTAACCTCAGAGAGCTGTCATTATTATAATCATGTCAATACTTACTACAACTTCTCTGTGTGTCTGTCTGCCATGAAGACTGTCTCAGCTGTATGTGAAGATCTTCATGCCTGCTCTGCCAGTGAGTTCTGCCTGCTATACCCCATCCATGCTGCTTGTTGATCTCTCCAGTAGTTCGTGTTTTGTCTCTCTGTCTACCCCCGCTCACTGTCTATATTGTCCCGTGTCTGTTTCCGCAGGCGGCTTTCATGTACCAACTGCAGGGAAGGTATCTTCAGAATCAGGTGCAGTCTGTGACTACAAGGCCCATGATGTGAAATATAGCAGTGGTTTAGGACTTGCTATTAAAGGGATAGTTCATATTTGTGACAAACTGAGAGTCCTCTTGGTCTACCCAAAAAGCACTTGTGTTTTTGTTTTTCAGTTTTTTTGGACACAGGAAGTGTTAGCATTTGACAGCATGGTGGGAGTCAATTGGGGGGGGCATGAAGTGAATATTGCTTAGTAACAGAATTTAGAATGCTTCATACCCCTTATTGACTTCCACCTACCCTTATGAAAAAGGGTACTTATTAAATAATTATCATGGTATTGCCACCATTTTCCGGTCACTACAATGATGGTTTAAATTGGATTATACCATGGTGTTATTTAAGTACAAAAGTGGTATCATGGTGATACATAACTTTTACCATGATAGTAGCATGGTAAATTATTTATACAATGACCAGTGCCATGGAAAAACTGAAATTACCATCATACTACCGTGATACTTTTTCATAAGGGTAGAATGATATTACAAGGATGGGCAACATTGGACAGCCGCAATGATCTCATGGACAAAGTTCAGCACTGGAAGACAATGGCCCTTTGAACTCATCCTTATCCTAGCCTTCCACTAGCATGCTTAGCATGATGCTAACAATTACTAACATTTTCTGCTTCCAATATCTCAAAAAGCAAAACACTGGTGCAAGCATTTTCTTTTTTTTTGGCGGACTGAAATGATGCCAGGTTTTTTTAAAAATAGGGACTATTCCTTCAATGTCAGTATTGAGACAAAGTTGTGCTTTGGCTTACAGGGTATCATATGGCCCCAGGTGATAACTGGAGCGATGGGGAATGTTCTTAACACCATTATCAACTACGTCTTTCTCTATCCTCTGGATCTGGGCGTTGCGTGAGTGTACTCATCTCAATAACTTCTTAAAGATAGTTCAACCAGGAGAGACACAATTTCCATGCAAAAAAGTTGTTCATTTAAATAGAATCGTCTTTGGCATTGACTCTGTTGTAGAAGTCTAAATGTATAGATTTAACAGATTTTTGGAGACTGGAGATCCAGTCAAAATCATATTAAGTATGCTGCATGCTCGCTGTAATCTCAAATATCAGTAATAATCTCATCAAACATCTATCGCTATAACCTGTTTGTTTCTCCTAAACCCCACCAAAAGTGGATCTGCAGCGGCCAACGCCATCTCACAGTACTCCCTGGCAGTGTTCCTGTATATTTACATCTGCTGTGGGGGGCTGCATAAGGCCACATGGGGAGGCAAGTTATTTCTCCATTTGACTACTTGATAATTCAGTGATAACTAACGAAGGCCTTTTACAGAATGTTTAGAATGTCTCCATGTTAGAAGGAACAATGGTTGCTATGTGCAAAACAGTGGTTGGTATCTGTTGATATCTGAGAAATATATAAACGAAATGTAAAAGTAAACTCCAGTAATAGTTTTATTACTGGATGTTGTAAACATGTCACAGTGGAACAGTAATATAATGTTTTTCCAATGTTTTACCTGCTCTACCACTGCATAGGGATTAGGCATTTTCTTTTGAAAGTGGTTACCAATGGTTACAGGCCATTGGAAGCAATAGAACTATAGAAGCATTCTATGCAAGGCCACTATTGTCAGACATAATGATCATTATCAAAATGTTTTTTCTCTCTCTTAATTCATCCTGGGATTGATTGGAACAGACCAACTATTTGTCACGTTTCAGAAACTGCACAACTTCACACCGCTAACTGGTTGTTCTTAACATCCATTCTAGTGTGTAATATTTAACAAATGTATTTCCACTCTCTAACCTATTAATGCTTGTGTAGAGGAGAGGTTACATACACACGACACGTCTTCTCAAGGTTAAGGAGGTTAGACTATTACGTCTTACGATATGACGGTGAAATTATAGCACGTACAATTGTTATTTTGTTTTGTAAGTTGTGACACGTAAAAAAAAGAAAGGACAAATTTCACCACTTTATTTTAACTCATATTTGATTGGCCCAGTGTAACGTGAGTGCTTTGCTTGACCCACGCACCTCTGACCCTTAGGTTGGTCATCTGACTGTCTGCAGGAGTGGGGTCCCTTCATCCAGCTGGCCATCCCCAGCATGCTCATGCTCTGTCTGGAGTGGTGGATGTATGAGATCGGAGGATTCCTGGCTGGCGTGATTAGCGAGGTTGAGCTGGGAGCTCAATCTATAGTGTACGAGCTGGCCACCATTGCTTACATGGTAACTCCCTCACCAGTGCATTTTCCAGCGCTTTCGTAATAATGATATAAGAATTGTTTGTCTTCATAGATTTTTTTTTACACCAGGGATTCACTGCTGATACCACTTTAAGTATTGGCTGATACCGAGTACCAATCCAATCCATTACTTTAAGTATTGGCTGATACCAAGTACCAATCCAATCCATTATTTTTACTGAACAGTGGATCATTAATTTGGGATCATGGGACAAAAATAATTGATATATATATATATATGTATATTATTATATATTTATAGATCCATTTGAGAGAGCTAACATGCCTCTTTGTGCCAAAGAACTCTGAAAAAAAGTTGCTTTCCTCTGATTACCGACATGTTCCACGTGGCTCTTGGTATCAATTGGTATTGGGGAAGTTATACCGATACTCTGTTTTGGCTCAGTGTCGGGCCTTATATCCAGTACCGGTATCTTGAAGTGCATCTCTAGGCTTGAGACAATGGGTTCACACTGATACATTTGTTACCCATCCCACCCCGCAGTTCCCCCTGGGGTTCTCTGTAGCTGCGAGTGTACGAGTTGGAAACGCTCTTGGTGCCAGGAACACGAAGCAGGCCAAACTTTCCAGCAAGGTCTCCCTCTTCAGTGCACGTAAGAACCCGCGTCCACGTAGCCCTCCGAACCTCCACAGCAGGACAATAAGACAAGCAGGAATTGCTGCTGAATTAAGTTGTATAAGAGGAAACAGCTACTTTGCCTTGACATTCTGTCAAGGTAACGTAGCCATTAAAAAAATAAATAATAATAATAATAATAATAATTACAGAAAAACCCATATCTCTAATTTCTCATGTTAAATTAACAAAAGGTGATTTTATGCAAACTATTCTAATTTTGTTTTTCATACATTTCATTTTTTACCCACTCCAGTCATAGTCTCGTGCTTTGTTGGATTATTTCTTGGACTCTCAAAAGATGTGATTGGGTACATTTTCACCACAGAACGGTGAGTATACACTCACTTTGTTGCACTGAAACAATGATAAAAAAAAGGCTTTTGTATAATTTATTTTAAAGAAAATGTCAGCAGTCAAAACGCAGACGCACCCAGGTGCACCCAGGGCAAAGAATGTCAGACAGTCACGCTTACATAATCCCCGCATGCACTTCATAATCTATTACTCACAATCATCATCTTCATTCTGACTCAGAAGACACTCAGCCATGACAGCGGCAAAGTGAGCCTGTCTCCTTGCCTCTGTCATTCTTTACACCGCTGCCAATTCATTCTTGGCCACAATAAAATGACAATACAATGACAACGCAATTCTGATGGATTGAGGAGTCTTCTCCTCCTGCTATTCAACCTTGAATTCAGCTTCTTTACCAATGATATATTCTGACGAGGGATGCACAGATAGCACTTCTGCACCACCGAACAAACATTATTGAGATATATTCACTTTTCTAGAGAGATAATAATAATAATAATAATAATAATAATAATAGCAACAATTAATTTTAATTAACCCTTAGATGCACAACCTATTCAAACCCCCTAAAATGCATAATGCTGCTTTCAACACCAAGCCTTCAAGCTGCTCTCTCATGATGGAAAACTTTGAGCACTTCAAAAGTATTTTGCAATTGAATAATGAACAGAATTAATTCAATCTGATTATCAGGCAAAATCAGACCTCTTATGAGTTTTGCCCCTGTTATGCATTAAAGGGTTAAAGGGTAAGTTCAGAATTGTGTACCCCTGGCCCAATTTCCTATTTAAGAATGATGACGATCAGCACAGTCCTTTCTCAGCATAATCCAGGCTGTTCTTGGACTGGATACCCGCAGCTCCATCTAGTTAACCACAAAACGAATGCAAAGTCAATGGGGACACGCTCCAGTACAGAACATTGAAATCTACTCCACGGTGCACCCAAAGTAGGTTTCAGCATATAACAGGATCAGATGTTAAAAAAGCAGATTTGAAGAGGTGTGTTCTGAAGGTTTTTTTTTTTTTTTTTAAGGAGGGGCGTGAATCAGAGATCTAACATGCTTCTTTGTGACAAAAAAAAGTGTTGAGTCCCTTCTCAATCTCTATTTGCATCTCTTTTTTAGAGACATCATCGAGAGGGTTGCCGACGTCATGATCATGTACGGTTTCTTCCACCTCATTGATGCCACTGCGGTGAGCAGACGTAGCTTCATGCCATCACCAACCAACGCAAAGCGAACCAGACATGCTGGTGGTGGACACAGGATGAGATTTGAACATATGTGTGTTTGATCTCCACAGGGTGTGACAGGGGGCATTATTCGAGGAGCAGGGAAGCAGATGATTGGCGCTGTATGTAATTTCATGGGATACTACCTCATCGGCTTGCCCATTGGAGTGTCGCTGATGTTCGCTGCCAAAATGGGAATTGTAGGTGAGGACAGATGAAGCTCTCTACAGTGCCATGTCCAAATATATATGTCTCTGTGGGTGGCAGTCGTAGACCACCTAAGTGCATACGTTATCTTTGGGCTTAATATTAAACATCCGGATCCAAAATCACATTTCTCGACTGCGAAAATCAATGGGTTTTGTCTTTCCAAGGTTATCAACGGTAGTAACAGTTACATGAGTGGTAAATAATAATATATCTGATGTGCATTTGGTGTCTTTTATCGATTTGGTAAATTTCTAAAAAGTTAAAATGCTAACATTCAAAAAGTGAAAGTCACCTGCCGTCCACTGCAGTGTAGTGCCAAAGAAGTGACCATGAGTTGATCTGTGTTAGCTGCTGCTAACAGGAAATTAGCAATTTTTTAACATAGCTATCAAAATTCAGCTCCAGCACTCCATATGTAGTCTGCTTCAAGTGCATTTGTAACGTACTCACTTCAGTGGTCTGTCCAATAAGATACTCATCAGAGCGAATAACATTGACTCTCTCTCCTTCCCTCTCTGCTGTAGGACTATGGTTAGGACTTTTCGTTTGTGTTGTGATACAGTCAACATTCTTTATAGTTTTCCTGTGTAAACTAGACTGGAAGAAGGCTACTGAAGAGGTGAGTGACTACGCCGAGGATATTCTCTATGATATGAATATCGTAGACCAGTGGTTCGTAGCCTAACACTTAAGATCCTTGGAACATATGCAAACTAGCTCTCCATTGGGTCTGAACGCAGCACACCGATAAGTAGATTCTAGCTCTAACCTGGAGAGAAAGCTCCTTGGCAAAACAACAAGCTCCTTGTTTCATCACACTCTGGAGCAGAACTGTGGGTCCTCAGACGTTGAAAAGTCAAGAACATGAAATGTTCCTTTTAAGAATACTAAATATGAAATAAAGTGAGCTCACATTATGTCAAATGTATTTCATTAAGTGGAGAAAGCAGTACAAGAAAAAAATAACTGTCACAACTTTGCCTTTAAACCAAGGTGCATGAACTGGAAGCAACTAGTAATGGTGAAACTATCAGCTAATCTTGGAGACCGATGGATGTTTTAAAACAAACTTCATTGGTAGTAGGCTAAGGTTAAAACCAATGTGTTTTGGGAACATGCCTTTGTCAGAAAATCCTTTAATGTACCTGTAAAAGGATTTATTTATTTATTTGTTTATTTATTTTTTTAGAACAATCCATCGGTCTCCAAGACTAGCTGAAATGTTCTCCAGAGCGCAGTCAAATCCTACAAACATTGCAGCTGACATTCATTACAAATAGCTGTTAAAGGGATAGTTCCGATTTGTTTTGACATAAAGTGGTATGAAATACATGCCAGTGGTGTAATCGATGCATAGCCATTAGCTGACTTTCAGAGTCCGATGGTCGAGCGAGGCTGGGCAGCTTCAGACAGGCAGCACGCGGGGTCTGGTAACAAAAACTTTTTTTTTTAACGCCACACCACACCACAACATGCAAACAAGTTTTAATCATCCACAACAGAACACAACAGTCCTTTTGTATTTCCGATGTTTGATTCTTCTCTTACTGACGGGATATCTTGGAACTTGTTCCAGTGCATTACTCACATCGGCCTGAGGGAAGAATCAAGCATCGGAGATACATGAGTACTCTTGTATTCTGGTGTGGATGGTTAAAACTTTTGGTTAGGGTTATGGTGTGGCTTAAAACTGTTTTTGTTACCGGACCCCGTGTGCTGAAGCTGCCTGGCTCACTCGGAGTACGGCCAGCTTATGGCTATGCATTGAATACACTATTGGCAAGTATTTTCATGCCACTTTGTCCAAAAATCCAAACTATCCCTTTAAAGGCCCAATCAGTGATCCAAATGTCAAATCAAAATTTAAATTTTTTAAAGTTTTCATTCTCTAGTTGATTGACTGAGCTCTTGTTACAAGGAGTAACGCTAGATAACAGGTAAATGTGAGTTTTGAATTGTATCGACTGTATGTTGTGGCTGTGAAAGGTTTGTTTACATTGGTAATGTTTGTGAACACTGGAGTAAAATAGACCTACTGTATATTCCAATTTACATTGGGTTAAGAAAGCTCCAACTTGTGTTTTTTCCACCTATATGTCAAACTCTTTCTACACTGATATGGTAAAAAAAAAAAGACTGGGGTTTTATCATCTCTTCTCAGGCACTGGCGAGAGCAGGAGTCCAGGTCGCAGAGGATAAAGAGGAGTTTGGGATGGAAAGTAAGGGTAAATAAAGGCTCCCCTCTTTCCTTTTACTATTCCATTCACAGAGCTCCTGCTAACACTCTTCCTCTCATACTCTCATATCAGGCCCCTCCCTCGCGGTCGTAGACTCTGCTGAGCTCAGTGGCCTGGTGAAAACGGCGCCATCCGCTCCTCTCAGCT
>OMKL01086701.1:0-12823 GCA_900302295.1 Parasudis fraserbrunneri | reverse complement strand
CTGTGCATGTACTGCCTAGGCCCAGCTGTGTGTGTGTGTGTGTGTGTGTGTGTGTGTGTGTGTGTGTGTGTGTGTGTGTGTGTGTGTGTGTGTGTGTGTGTGTGTGTGTGTGTGTGTGTGTGTGTGTGTGTGTGTACATATGTGTGTATGTGTGCGTGTGCCCGTATGTAGGTGGTGTACTTCACGGCTCTGTTCCCGTACGTCGTCCTGTTGGCTCTGCTGGTCAACAACGTGCAGCTCCCTGGAGCTATGGCAGGGATACACTTCTTCATCACGCCAGTCTGGGATAGGTTGCTTTCTGTGGAGGTATAAGAACAAACGCAAGGGAGCAGAGGAGGAACATATGTAGCATTGTTCCCCCCTAATCTCCCACCTAGACCTTAAGGAAGGTCTGGCGACTTATGACCAAGAGAGCTTGGAATGAAAAGAATGTTTGAGGCGGCACCACGTGCTTAGCTTTTTGAAGTCGCCAATGGCTCAAGTGAAAGGTTTGACCGGAGCTTTTACTGACCTATAGGGTCAAATAAGGCACCAAGTGGATATTCATGGGTGGGACCTCCTCAGTGAAAGATGCAACTTCATCAGCTTCCATTAGTCATAGCTCAGTAAGGAAAAGGAACAGGGGGGTTTCCCCCAAACCTGTTTCTTGGCAGGGCGAACAGGCCTCTGAAACATGTGACATTAGGGATGCACCCATAGCATACCACTTTTTCACTGCCAATACCGATTCGCAGTACTAAGCTTTTAAAGTTCCTGATCTGACACACATCATTTTTTCTGAACAGTAACCTATAGGCTTAGACTGTTAGTTTGGAGTCATTGGATAAAAATGATTGAGATATGATCTATTTCTGCATTAGAGGTCTAACATCCTTCTATACGCCAAAAATGCAGTAAACCAACCAAGTCACTTTGTTTCTTGGTATCGGATTTTATTATTACCAGTGTCCTGTTCTAGCCTGGTATTGGCCCAGTATCCAATAGCCTACCAGTATGGGTGCATCCCTATGCGACAGGAATATTCTGCTTCTGTTGGTAAAAGAAGAAAAATCCAGGCCTAATCACTGCAGTGGTATGTAGAACGCCTTTTAAATCTCTCTATGTAAAGGCTTTTAATACAAATCACAACTTAATACACTTACCTATAGCGTTGCCATTACAGTTAGTTTCTTTTGTTTTTAAGTGGACTGACAGTTCCACTCTATAGGTCAGTGGCTCCACTGGGTAGAGTGGCCCACTCTCACTATTCAGTAGAGGTGGAAGCACAGTGGGGAGATACTTTTGGAAAAACTTGGTGGGGGGGAAAAGTGTTCCTAGAGCCCGTCTGTTCAAATGTCACGGTGACAGGAACTTTCTAACCTCAATATTGGGTCACCTGTCAATAAAAAGTGGGGAAATACTTGAATTGGGCAATTGGGACCCATACCTTTTAATTAGTTAATAGGCTGGAGGAAATGAGCTATCATGGCATGGAGGAGCTTTGGTTATTTAGTGAGTGTGATAGTGTTGTAGAATAGGTATTATAGTCAGTGCAGCATGTGTATTATGGTATTGGTATTTGTTAGGGTGGTGACGAAATATTGTGCCACAATATATTTTGATATGAAAATATGCATTATTGAGATGATAACATTGATTGTGATATCAGCTCATCCATTATTTCTTAATTTTACCTTTAATCATACCAGCAAAACTGTCCTGAGAATATCAGCCTCAGCAAAAAAAATTTGTTTATTGCCATTTATGAGAAGATGATCAGGTTGTAACATGTTACTATAACACATTTTATTTACAGTTTCATAAGAAATGGAAATATAGGGAACACAAAAGAAAATCTTTTTATCAGTCATAGATTTTCTTAATTCAAGTTTAGTTCAAAATGGAGCCCAGTATTGTGTATCGAATCGTGTCCTGAGTGTATTGTCACAGCCTTAGCATTTGGTGTATCTTTGTGTCCAGGTGTGGGTGAATGCTGCAGCTCAGATCTTCAACTCCATTGGGATAGGTTTTGGCTCTCTGATGGCCATGTCCAGCTATAACTCCTTCAACAACAATGTCCTAAAGTAAGCTAAGAACCATGATTAAATCACATGATCCCCTTGAGTTCTGCCAGTGTTTCTCAACTGGTGGATCAGGACCCAAAAGTGGGTTGCAAGGTGTTCCGGTTATTTCGACAAATAAAATAAAAAGAGGTATACAAAAGCATCTGAACGGATTGTCAAGGATGAGTCACAGACTTATTTCCAATGTGGTCCTTGAAGGTAAACAAAGTTCAGTGGAAGATGGTGATATTAAGTTAGTTTGTTCTCAGGGATACGGACAAAGAACAACTTAACTAATGCCAAAAGCAACTGTGAACCACTGATCTACAGTAGGTACCATCCTGTCACCCCGCAGAGATACCCTGACTATATGCATCATCAACTCCTTCACCAGTATCCTGGCTGGGTTTGTCATATTTTCTGCCTTTGGCTACATGGCACATCTACAGGACATTCCAGTCAGCGACCTGGTTGTGGATGGTAAGATTACTCGTTTGTTGAAGAAAGTATAATAAGTATAATTTGTGCAAAATGTTATGTTGTTATAAATTCCCAAGTCCACTTTTCAGTTATTTATTCACACCCTCGAAAACGCCTGCTGTTTAAATTCAACCAACCAATCAATCAATCAATCAATCAATCATATACCCTCACAGTGATGCTGCAGTGATGTGTCTTTGCATCCAGGTGTCGGCTTGGTATTTGTGGTCTACCCACAAGCCTTTGTCACGATGCCAGTTGCTCCGCTCTGGGCTGTGATGTTTTTCTTCATGCTGCTGTGCCTAGGCCTGGATAGCCAGGTAGTTGACCCTCAACACACGTAGACACATGACACACAAGATACCATGCTGTACTGTAGATGTCATTTAGTTACGACTTGTTTGAGTGTAAATTCATAAAAATAAAATTAGGATTAGATGTTATATCACCCTATCAATCTATGACTAACACTGATTAATGAATGGTGTGACCATTCCCAAAGATAGAAGATTGAGACGGCAAATTTACAGCTGCAATAATCATCCACAACAAATTATTGTCGCAAAATAGCCATAAAAAACAGTTGTGATTCATGAGGAATGGTGTGCTTTGATTATTATTAATATATATACTTGTAATCTTTGACAGTTTGCCATGGTAGAGGTGATGGTCACCAGCCTCATGGATGGATTTGACCAACATATAATTAAGTTATTCAGGCGGAAGGAGCTGTTGGTTCTCGCAGTTTGCGGTACTGCCTTTCTTCTTGGGATCCCAAATGTCATGCAGGTAAAGAAACCCTGACCTCACCTGTAAGTGCAATTATCTATTTCATTCCTAGAAATGGCATTAGCAATAGTCCTTTAATGGGCCACAATATCCTACTCATTTCCACCATAATACAGTTTACAAGCTGTATCTTAGAATTATTTCTTCCGTAATCTAGTTGACCTACATTACCCTCCTAACTAATAACTCTGAACTGAACTCTGTTCAGGTGGGGATCTATGTTTTTCAGCTAATGGACCACTATACTGCTATAGTGTCCATCATGTTCCTTGCCTTCTTTGAGGTGATTGCCACCTGTTGGATTTATGGTGAGAGCAATACTGCATTCCTTTTTTGGACACCTTCAGTTAGTTTGCGAAGTTACTGTTTTCATGAAGTTCAATGACCTGATTCAATTCACACAAAAAATTTGACACATCATAGCAATAACGAGGGCTGTGCGGAATATTCACAGCCACAATACTGCACAAGCCAATGAATATAAACATAACACTATCATGTGCATGGATTTTCACTGACATTACATGTTCTTTTCTCCAAATGTGTTTTCATGGACAGGCGCCAGGCGACTTTCAGACAACTTAGAAGAGATGACAGGAAAGAAAGCAAATATTTTCTTCAGAGTGTGTTGGTTGGTTGTCTGCCCTCTTCTGATCACTGTGAGTTAGCGCATTGTTTAGCTTCAACAGCAATGGTTGTGGAGATTTTTCTGCACTGAGACCTGAGATCTCCAAATGACATCTTTCATTTTGTTGTTGTTTGTGATAGGTTATCCTAGTTTTCACCATCATCCAGTTCAAACCAGCCCGCTATGAGGACTACGTGTACCCTCCGTGGGCTCAGGGGGTTGGGTGGGTCATTGCTATGGCATCCATTATTTGGATTCCACTGGGAGCAGTTCACACACTGTGGGTCCTGCCTGGCTCTGTTACACAGGTAAGAGACATTCACCTCTCAGTTCACTATACAACACTGTCTATGCCTATGTACAAGTTTTCCTTTAGCAAAAATCCCTGAAGAAAACACTGCTATAATCCTCCCACAGAAACTGAAGCTCTCAGTTACGCCCTTTGCACTGGATGAGAAGCCAAAAGCACCCTACTATGAGAGGGGAGGAGAGACATATTCAAACCCAACAGTGGTCAGCTCCATCATACCTCTACCAGCTCTATCAGAGAAGCCTCCTCTTCAGACAAACCTCTGATACACTACCTCCGTGTTATATTCACTACTTGGTCAGGACAAGACTCCACTCCTGACCTGGAAATCACGGCCACTGGCATGGAATGTTTGCAACAAACTTGCAGCTAATTTGAGGTGCATTGTTTTGCCACTTTCTGTATGGCCAGTGGTGGCAAATATACAGCAAACTTCCGTCAATAATGGAAAGTTCAACTAAAGTGTACCACAACACTGATTTACTGATACAGACACCGATACATCTGCATGTGAAAATTTGTCGCCACAAATCTGACATGCAGATTGCCAGAAGCTTTGCAGTTTCAGATTCAGACTCCCTTCAATAAGGGAGGGGTGTTATGAAGAGAGTCAGACTAAAATCCGCTGTTCACAGAATGTGTCTTCGATATTTGATCTGTTGTGGCACATTGGTATTGAGCTGACGACTTGTTTGTATTGCCCTGGATTTCTGCATTCATCTTATTTCTGCCCGTGAAGCAGAGCTGTCTGACTTGGAACCTTCACAAGAGGCACCATTTCTATTGATGAATTTCTATGTAATCTATTAATACAAATCAGATGACGTACCTACAACACAGTTCAACACATAAAATGATACTGTACACTCACACTTTGAACACTCACAATACAGTGTTGCAATCTTGTACAGGGCCACCTCCCTTTTATCATGAATGACTTGGCAACTGTCTGGTTTATTAGGTCAAAAGCAGTATGCTATTGTTGATAAAAACTGTCAAAGTGGTTTTGGATTGGGTAGGGGTTGGTGGGTGGGGTTAATGTCATGTGATGCTTTGTTTAAGGCATGATTAAAAAGAAAAAAAAATGTCACTAAGTCCACAGGGTGTGTCTTGTTTCTAGATTCCATAGATAGCACTAGCAGGAAGGAATATCACAAGGCAGTAATATCTACCGAGTAGAAACAGAAAGGACAGCAGAATACAAAAAAAGGTTCTCGCCTTGGGCAATATTTTTTATTCATTTATTGAGAAATAGCTACTGTAGAAGTACACACTTTATTCCACTTGCTTGAATAGAAAGGGGACAGCTGAATCATGATTACCGTCCCTTATAATCAAACTTATTCAAAAATATTCATAAAAAAATAAATCGATAATTATCATTATCCTTTCATTTGTTTTTATTTTGATATGTGATATGACCTACAAAAATGGAAAAACCAACCAACCAAAAAAAAAAATGCCATGTGCAATTAATGGCATATTCATCCAACTGAAGTAATGGTCATGCAGATGACCATGTAGCGCAGGAGTGGTCTTACTTTCGACTTTGCAAGAGGCTTAGGTTTTCAACAAGGCTGAACAATACATCAAATAAGACCAGCACTCAGTAGTAATTGGGTAGTGGTTGAGAATGCCCACACCCTTCCACACACTAAGGAAAGATGACGACATTTCTGACCACGTCCCTCCAAATCCAGTAGAACTCTGGTCGGTAGGATTTTTCCTTGCCCAGCAGAGGTCGCTAAGGAGTCACTGCGGTTGCTAGGAGAGTCACCGTGTTGTCAATCTGCTCCTTCACCAGTTTCCCGCTCTGTCGCTATGACACCTGTTCCACTGGCCTCATCTGCACATCTCCAATCTGATGGCACACAAACAGCCCACATGAGTACCTCAGACCAAAAACCATAACTATCATACCTCAGACCAAAAACCATAACTATCATAGCACCTCCTTATGATATAACCCATAATAGAACTCTTTGGATATAACACATTCAAATTCCAAGTGATTTGGACTGATTTTACAAAAGCAAGTACATGGGTTGTCCAAAATTTTCTAAATGGAGTTATATGGTTCTTCAGTGCAAGGGTTCAGTTAATTAATTCAATTAATAACACTGAGGCACTTCGTATGTATAGATGACAATGGACCTGGTTTTGCACAGAGCATACAGTCAAATTGTTAAAAACACACGTCCATAGACAGAGAGAGCCTGCACACTGTATTCATAGTATTTGATCGCAGACACCTAGCAATCAACAGGTGATTGTAATCCAATACCAGGTGATTATTATTAAATGACAATTGTGACCAATGAGCTGTGTCATTGTGCCATATTGTATGGCAAAACACATGATGAGAATACAATGAATAAGGAATGCTCCTGAGGAAAGCATGTGAGTTCAAAACACTGATGCGATATATCAAATATACAGTATTACTGGGAACATTCTTAATACAGTGTGCGGGCTCTCATCTTTGGACAAAGCACAATATGCATAAAGCATTTGCATTCCCATTAAGAGAGTTGTTATACTGACTTTGAAACTATGGGGGGGGGGACACTTCATGCTCAAATAACAAGAACAGAGGTTCCATCTTGGGGCAGCGGTGGCCTAAAGGTTAGAGAACTAGAGTTGTGACCAGAGGGTCGCCGGTTCAAATCCTGGCAGGGAGAAGAGAAGAAGTTTGCCCTCTCTCACTCTCTCCTCCCATAATTACTACTGAAGTACTCCTGAGCAAGGCATTCAACCCAGTGCTCCAGTAAAATACTGTTTGTACTGGGCAGGTCTCCAGGTGCGTGTGAGTGTATACCCACTGCTTAAGAAGAGCATTCATGCTCAGCTGTTCTTTCCTCTGTAAATAAAGGTTACAAGAAGAAGTAGTGATTCCACAGAGACAAACAGGCACAATACTCTCACAATGAAAAACTGAAGATGCGGTAAGGCCTGTTCATCTCTATACTGACTTAGAGAGAGGTAGTATGGACAGAAAAAAAAAAACAGGAATAGCAGTACTCACCTGGACATGAGGAGGGGCACTGAGGACATATGTGACTGCACTGGCGATGTCTTCTGCTTTCAAACACTAGAGACGGAGAAAGCAACCATTAATAATCCTACTTATGTATTTTCACAGTGGTGGTGGGTTAGTCCTGTGAGGAAATCATTCTTGCATCATACATCATCGCGTCATCAACATTGCGCTGTGATCGCCACGCCTCTTTTTATGGGAACTCGGGGGAATAAACGGTGGGCATTTGTTCACAATCTGCAACTCATGCAAATCATGCCGTGGACTATCAAGTTCCAGAAATAGTAATTACCTCTTAGTATTAGGTCACCTGGAGATTCATGAACGTAATATTAAAAACAATGCTGATTTATTTTGCACATATCCCAAAATTATAAACAGTCCTGCACACATTCATTTTGTTTTTGAGAGTTAATATGTCCTCCGGTGATGTCAGCGGAAGACACCAAATCCCTGTACTGTGTCAATTACAGCTCAATGAAAAAATAGTGATAGGGATTGGTGTGCACCAATGTCAACATGCCAAATTCCTGTACATCCTTTGTAACTGGCGAATGAAGCCAGCAAATCTGTTTCTGACATCCAAGTGGGAAAAATAGCACACTCACTGACTTACCTTTATTGTCTCATACTGCGCAGCTGCTCTCTCTGGGTCACTGTTGTGGTGCCGGAAGGCAAACTCCGTCTCCACGATGCCGGGGGATATACACTACAGAGAAGGTAACATTAGCCTGACAACAGTCACACCCATGGAAAGTGTAGCTCGCGTAGTGATGAAAACAAGTTTAGTATCTTGTGTTTACACACAAACATAAGCACAGGACACGAGCGACTGCATATAGTGCTGACAGCGGAGGTCAGGCTTGTACACAGAGACTGGGAATACTTACCGTGGCTTTGATGTGGGTCTTTGCTTCTCGTAGCTCTTGCCTTAACCCCTCGGTTAGCGCAGTGACAGCATATTTAGTGGCGCAGTAGAAGTGCTCGTCGGCACTCGGAACCATTCTATGCCCACCCATACTACAACGGGAACAAGGGGAGAGATTGAAACGAGTTATGATGAAGGCCCAAATGTGTTTAAACTCCCGACACCACAGGCGTGCCACTAATGTGAAGGCCAAAACACACGCTGCCCGGAACGCACAGATATTTGTCAAAACAGCCAGAAGCAGTTAGAGGTAGTCTCAGTTGGTCACTCTCAGTGGAAGTGAGCCGCTGCTTGAGGGCCAATTGAAATTGTAGAATCAACAAATGTTGTCAAGGAGCTCTGGGTAGAGCCAGACAGTCATTAAAACATTTTTTTTTTTTAAATTATTTTCTTTTTAAACATACTGTAACTAAACAGAGAGTTTTAGAGTTCGCTAACCCAATCTGATCTATGAGAGAACATTGCGGTTGATCAGTGTTAGCCTTCGTTTCCCTTTTGATCTCTCCCTAATTTCACCCTTTATCCCACTCGCCTACACAGAGGCGTTGGTCAAATTTGCGAGAGGAAGCAAATTTGCTGGTGCTACTTTGCAAAAGTAAACAATCTGGGACAGCTGGAAGCAAACGGCAACTTCGAGTAGGATTTAAAGTTTGCTTTCACCAACTACTAACCTGAATTGCGATGAATTTTTTTCATTTGCAAACACCAATGTTCATTGTCTTGCCATGTGAAGGCATGGCAGCAACCTGGGTGGGTTAGGGGATCGCATTCCCACTGAGGCCACCCACACTAAAAATGCATGCATTCATGTATGGAACTGGATAAAAGTATCCACTGAATGACGTGTTACGTTATAACCTACCTGTTTATATTGATGATGTGTCCATCATCCACCTCCCTCTCCTTCATTGATTTATAGGCCTCACGGGTGCAGATAGACAAGGCTAACACATTCACCTGTAATAAAAGAACTATGGTCAAAAAACATCTATATACTGTATTCCTCAATACAACACACATACGGCTTTCAACTATAATGTTAGTAAAAGAAAAGCAGCCTACTTCACTCACTGTAAACTTATTAGGAGCTTATGATAAAAATTTTTTTAATTTGGAGTTGATTGCCATTATTGTTTTATTTCCACAGTACCTTTATTGTGGGTTATATGAAATCACATTGGTAACTTAGCATGTTATATGCTACAGTACACCGGTACTAATATCAGTTTGATTGGTTGAACTTCACTGGGTCACTGGGTCAAACCACCTGAACCTGCTTCTCTAGTCCACCTTATGGGGCCTAAGCTGCTCCCATAGTGACATTGCGAGATGGCAGGTTAAAGCCAAAGTAGTGGTAAGATAGGGGGAGGTGACTTAACAAGGTCAGTGTGCAGATTAAACAGGCTAAAAATACACTGCCGTACACACTCATCTGGGCTACCATGACAACAGATGGCCGGGCCGTAGAAATGCTGGACTCCGGAGGCTTTTGAGACTTTTGCGCATGGGGGCTTGAATGGTCAAAAGCTCAATGAATCACACTGTAGAGAAAAGTCCCAAACAAATAGGGAAATAGTAGTGGCTTTCACAACTGGGCCTCTTTGCTATGCCAGGGCTGCTCCCCGTAACCAATGAAATGACTTCTGTGAGGGGGAGGGTAAGTGTGTGTGCATGTCTGTGTGTGTGTGTGTGTGTGGGCATGTGCGCACACAGGTCCATGTGTCCATACATTTGTGTGCCTACAGCACAGTATGTGAGCTGCCAGTCTTAACAACATGTGTTCGATGAATATAAGACTTCCACTCACATCAGTTAGCTATTTCAGTTAATCTCTTTGTTTATATACTTGAGATGGGTATTACAACTAATTTCATGTTTAAACTAAATACACACACCCAACTACTACCCAAATATACCAAAACAAAACTTTACAATGGGCAACTGTATTAAAGATGTCTGTCCCCCATGTTTGACATCATTCAGTCTTCCTAATTTTACGACACAATGCAAAGTGTCAAACATCCACTTTTTCTGTTAGCTAGCATTGGCACTAACATTAGCTACCAAACATTAGAGCTGGAGGTCCACTGCCTAATGCTGCTGTTGCCCCAACGCCTCATCAATTTTGGGGGTCCTTGATAGGAAAAGGTTCGGGAACCACTGAGCTAGATGTTTGGGCTGGCAAAAACCAAAAGTGGATGTTAGATGCCCTGCATTGTGGGGTAGATTAGGGGGACTGAATGACATCAAACATAGGGGCAGACATCTTTAATACTATACAGTATATATATATAATAAATCTTTAGTACTGTTTCTCTAGCATAATATGCTAAACCAGTTGTAGCATACCTGCTTTTTCAGCTGTTTTGTCTGAATGAACATTGTGGGCTTTTTTGTCTGAATGAGCATATGTTTCTTTCTGTTACACTTTTTAACCAACAGCAGTGTTTGGTATTCTACTGTTAACCATATTGGCTGATATAATATGAATTTAAACTTGGACCAATTGGAAAAAGGCAAAACATTTTTAGAATTGAACCCTTGCACTGAACAGCCATATAACTGTTTGGATTTTTTTTGGACAGCCCATGTATTTGCAGTTGTAAAGTCAATCCAAATCACCTGGATCACAAGAAAGTACTCTATGAACGCAACACTCTAACTTACCAATAAGGTTTGAAAACATTGCTCCTCTGAAAACCTAAAAAATGATTTATGTGGTTCTTTGTCTGAGGTACTGAATTACTGAGACCGTGGCTGACAAATGTATTGATACAAAAAACAACAACTTTAGTTAACTTTCGATACAGCCTTTACTATACATGTACGGTATTAAATGTCTGTGTGCATGTGATCCACTCACATCAATCATGTTCCTCCAGCCATCTGTCTTGCCGCTGAGCAGAGGCTCGTTGTGGGCCAGGCCGGCGTTGTTGATGCATATGTCCACCCCCTGATGCATAATCTTGATGGCTGAAAACATGGAGAGGATCTCCTCCTCGTTTGACAGGTCACATTTATACGGGATCAGCATGCCGCTGTAGCCTGCACTCTGACACTCTGCCGCCAGCCTCTGTAAACACGACAACAACAACAACAACAACACAAACTCATCCATTAACTCATCCTGCCACCTGATCCGAGGCTCGGTATGGAAATTACCCAAACCAAGCCAAACGCGGGTTCATTTAGGCTGTGACTGGTAAGATTTATTTTGTCTTGTGAAGAATGAAAGACGTTTACATGGTCTTAATCCTCTCATGTCATATATCCATTATGGATACAGTAAAGTATTTTTCATGTTTATTTAAAGAATCCTGCGTGCATTTATTTCCTTTGGATAAATAAAAATTCTGATCCCTAACTTGTTTTTACTTACACTTTATGCTATATTGAGGCGTTTTCTTCACAACCATTACATTTTTGCTCAAACTTTGACATAAAAATTGTGATATATCGCAGGAATTATTATTATTATAATTTTATTTTATTTTATTTTATTTATTTTAAAAGGAGAGTGGCCAGTCCCCTCCCTATTAGTATATTTTCTTTCTTGAGACAGTAGGGAAGGCTGAGAGGGAGACATAGCAGAGGAGACAGGAGGGCTCCAGCGAGACTCGATCCCAGGCCAGCAACCACTACTACACCATCTCTGGGAACTACCACAGTGTTTATAGTGTCACAACATGTTGAGTTGGGACCCCTGTGTCTTGATATGTATCACATCGCCAGAATGTTTGCAATCACTGAAAGGTGATTGTAATAAGGAATGTGACCCTGAAAGATAACAGCTGTGATAGATTAACTTGTGCCACCATAAAACACCCCACCCACACAACCATAGAGCCAGTTGTGAGGACATGTAACCATAAAATGAGTGGCAGAGTAAACCCAGTCAGACACAATATTCTAAACAACTGTGTGCGTAAGTCTAAGTCATGACTCATATACAATTTCAACTTACACTCATTGTCAGGTCAAGTTTTATTTTTATTTTTATGTATATATTTTTTTTAATTCTATTTCCCGGGACGATGTGAAGTTCAAAAGGGATGACTCTCTAAATGCAACAAAGCACCAAATATCGGATCAAAGCACGACCCTGGTTATGAAGAAGTGAGCTTTGCCCCTAAAGGTCTAGCTCTCTCACACAGAGAAGGGCTCTGGGATGCACTGAACCTGGCAGGCGCGGCGGGCCAAACCTCAACCAGGTCAGCTGGCCGTTCACGATTGCGGTGACCGTATGATGCAACTCGACACAGATCCTGATGCCAGGCACTCTGCACCAGCCACGTGATGCTCCCGATGCCACTCGGACAGGAAGGGGAGGGGTGTGACTGAATAGAGGTTGGCGGCGGGCAGCAGTACCGCGGGCAAGGAGGGGTGATGGAAATTGGCCCCTTTCACAGCAGAACTATCTGTTCATTATTCTGTATCTATGGTTACACCTATGGCAAGTCAAAATGTCTGCTGTGAAAGGGGCCTATTGTATAATGCCCTCATTCTCCCCAAATCGCTCCAGCCAAAGTGACATGGCATTAAGAAACTGCAGTGTAGACTCATCAGGGTTGCATCCAGGGATGCGTCACAGGCATGAGTGTGCACACAA
>OMKL01086700.1:0-11264 GCA_900302295.1 Parasudis fraserbrunneri | reverse complement strand
GTGGAGATTAGAAAGTTGAGTGGTCTAAACGGGGTGGGCAAGGAGATGTTGAAGGTGACAGAGAAGGTTAGTCAGGAGTGAAGAGCAAGACTGTGCTATTATTTGCCATGTAGGAATAGAGTGCAAATTCTTACATGAAAACTGCAACTCCAATTTATGGATCACATGGTCATTCATGTTGAATAAATTTCAACACCATAGCACACATGAAACACTATCTATGAAGCTAACTAATGCAGAGTGGTTTGGCTGTGATGACCTGAGGTGGTGTTGCCTTCTCTCCTTCTTCAACCAGTACCTCAGAGAGAGAGAGAGAGAGAGAGAGAGAGAGAGAGAGAGAGAGAGAGTAGGGGAACTGAGGGTTAGGCAGGAGTGGAGGATGTGACACAACAGGAGAGTGACAAACAACCTTTTTTCTCTGCGGGTGGTAGCCAATCACTATGCTCACCAAGTTTCCGGGTGAAATTCAGTCTTTGTACAGCTGCCTTTACAGAGTAGTCAGCCAAGGGGTGGAACATTCCTTGTCACCATACTCACACATGCCAGGGAAGTATGGTGGATTCTCCATCAGAGTATAGTAGCACAGTCCAGTCCCTGAGGTTTAAAAAAACAAACAAAAAAACAAACAAAACAAAGACATATAAATATCATCGCACTCTCATCACTACATGCAAACATAGACAGGTCCAGTTTCAGTGAGTTTTTCTTATCTAATTTCTCCATTTACTTACAAAATTGTACATGAGAAAGTCCCTTTAAGTCTGTGCCCCCACAATTAATTCAAAGTGTAAATTTAAACTACAATTGGTTTGTTAAAGGGAAATTAACATTTGGCTGTAAAAATCATATAATTCATTGGTACAAATATGTGGCTGGACAAAAATGTCTTCCTTGTAGAAGCCTTGATTTTGTGGGAAGAGGGTGGCATTAATCTGACATCAGCTTCTTCCGCTAGAGCATTTTTTTTTTTTTAACTACAACTGCCAAAGGGGAGGGGAGTTTTAATCTCCTAGTGGTAATCTTTTGTTTTACAATTCATTCTGAAAATAATTCATCGTAAAATAAACAAAGTACAACCTTTGCTCAACAGGATTGCATGTATCTCTGAAGACTTGCAGTGGTGGTTTCAGATAAATCTCACTGTTACTACCTCCGCCAAGGAGGTTATGTTTTCACCCAATTTGTCTGTATGTTTATTTGTCTTTCTGTCTTTGACTTTAAAAAATTTTCAGTGCACATTCATGACCCCATGAGGAAGACACCTATTGATTTTGGGGCCTATTGAGATGCGGCTCCTCATGGACAACATATATGCGATATGAAGTCCGCCATTTTTATTTATTTATTTTTTCATTACTATCTTTAAATGTGATATTATGATAGTTGATAGGCCAAACTGTATGACTGCCAGATCCAATTGAATTTCAGATAAATGCATGGTAAACAGGAACTGATGGGTTACTTGTAAATATGGCCTGTGAAGTTAATTTGGCCTCATGGTGGTGTTATTAGAAACATGAACAGGAAGTGATGTGTTACTTGTGAACATTTTGTCCCAATTTGCACAAAACCTGACAAATATGTTTGTCTTACAATAGTGAGGAGGCTTGTGAAGTTTTGAGTCATTTGGCCTCATGGCACTATTCTCACAAAACCAAAAACATGAACTCAACTGTTTGTCCGATCATAACACTGAAACTATGTTGTCCCTTTGTGATATCCTACTGATGGTATCAGTATATATCATTTAGATAATTGATAAGCCAAACTGTATGACCCCCAGCTTCAACTGAATTTAGAAAAAAATGCATGGTAAACAGAAAGTGATAAAAGTGTTACTTGTAAACTCTTTGTCCAGTTTGCACCAAGTGTGGCAAACATGTGTGTAATACGACTGCGCTCTGTGAGGTAGCCTTGTACCATACATAAAACATGGATTTACAACCAAGGTCTGTTCAGACTGGCATTTTGGCAACTCTCATTTCTCTCATCCAGTAAAATCTTGAATGTAAAAGTAAAGTGGGGAGATTTTTAAGCCTTGGCGGAGGTCTGCTTTACTGAGTGTATTCTTCTAGTTGATTTCAGGCTGCCTGTCTTTGTCTGTGTCTAGCTGCAATAGCGTCCCAGCTAGCTATATGAGCTAGCAAGCTGGGATGCTGTCGCGGCTAGTCTATGTCCATATTTTGTTTGGGGAGGTAGAATGATGGGGATCCTATTTATATTCCCACTGCTAGCCACGGTAATGGAAATATCAATAAATATATTGCTTTTAAAAGGCTGAAGATGCACCCCATGTGGCAAGCTGTTTGTGAAACTTCAGCGACATACTCATGTGATGAGTGTTGTTTTTCATGATTTTTATTCCTGGAAGCCAAAACAACATCGTAACTAAATGTTTAGTTGTATCTCAGCAATGGAAACATCATATCAGAATGGAATGGAGGGTCTGAGCATCACAGGAACCAGATACTTGGACATTTGGGCTACATTATGTTGCTGTCAAGTTTTTTTTATTTTATTATAATTTTTTTTAAATCTTAGTCATTGCTATTCATAATCATCAGCCCCCACCCCCAAAAAAGTGGTGACTTGCCATCGAGTGGTTACTTAAAAGCTTTTCCAATCACCATTAATTTTCCCACAGGGACCCTTTTTGATTAGGGACTGCAAATCAATGAAGGCTTGAACTTTCATGAATCAGACAGTATAAGCACATTTTGCAGAACCATACAACTGTGGAGTTGCTCTTAAAGGTACAATCTGTAATGCTATCAAACAGCGACCTCTAGGCAAAAGAGCCCCGCTTGGCATTGTGATTTTTTATTATTTTTTTTAAACGCAAACAGGTCACCAGGTCACCCTGTAGTGACCTGCCAACCAACCAGTCAACTGAATGCATGCCTTGATGCGTCTTTTTTGTTGGCCATGGTTGGTAAATTTAGCCAATCAGCGATTTTCACCTTGTTCATAAAACTAACCCTTACCTTAATCCTAACCTTAACCTCAGTGGAGATCCCATGTCCCATCCGAACCTGGAATAGAGATGAAATTTTTTGTTGTCATCAATTTGTTTTCCTCAACCAGGAAAAAATTATGCTGCCGTGACTTGTTTCACTCTGTCATAAAAAACTGAAAAGGAAAGCTCAAACAACACTCCCACAACTTGTTGCTTTCAGTCAGTAACAATTTATCAGATTGATGTTCAGTGTAGGTTTAAACTTGAGAGTTTGAGAGACTTGAGTTGTTCAGTGTCACAATTAACTTTTAACTGGGAACTGAGTTCTCTTTTTTCTTTTTTTGCAGATTAAGTTGAACTCATCCCTCCTTATAACAAGCTAGCAACAAAATACCTTCAAAAATTCTGCTTTAGGTAATCTCAGCGTGGTTTGCACATGGACCACAGTCACAGCCTTATGGAAAAAAGACAGAAAACTGCAATACTGAAAAGCAACAATAAAACATGATTTTATGGATAACTGACCATAACAATAAACCTAAACAACTTTATTCTGCTAAAAACATTTTCCTTCTTGCCTTCTAATCTTCTGCACAAATTCTTCTAATCTTTAGCTTGGCCCTCCCCTCCCTCTCTGTCGTCAAGACAAATGGACCATTTAGAAGGCTTGATAGTCTGTGACTTCAGCTGAATTATAGGCTACCCAAACACAAAGGCTGAGGGAGTGCTGGCATCCACGGTTTAATCCAAATCACAACAGAAGTTTGACTTTCTCCACGACCTTTGGATGTTATGATAATGATGTTGAGGCTGAGAGGTGAGTATGATCGAATGACAATTATCGTAGAAACATAAAATCTAGAGGGCTCAACAACCCACAATGACACTATGCCATAATCAGAGTTGGGGTGTAGTTCAATTACTAGCTTAACTACATTTCACAGTAACTGGGTGGTAGTTTACCAACATTCAAATCCTATTTAAAAAATTGTGTTAACTACTTTTGGTCATTTACCTCGTTAAGTTAAATACAAACTACATATTTCCCTAAAAAGTTAGCTCTTAACTGATTCCACCCTAAAAAAAAAAGCTCCCTGTCCTCTCCTTAAAACACACCCTCAGGCATGTCTAAGTGAGGAATAGCCTGCTCGGGTCACTAAATCAAACATACCCACACTTTACTCTGTCAGTTCAGTTGTTGTTTCATGTGCATAAATTATATTCCACTCAGATTGTGATATTTTTTTAGTAGAGTAGCTAATATGTAGTTTAACTGCTTTCATTGTGAAGTGGCTAGTAGTTTTACAATTTTTGATTAGTTTCCCTAACACTAGCCATTTTCTTCATTGCAATGGCTGTTTTTATTTCAAGGTTATCTGATTGCCAACCTTAGATCTTATGGGCATGGATATATTGGAACTATCAGCTACTGTCTTCTGTCTGTCTGAAGCTATCAATTCAGGTGAGTAGTTCAACATACCTGTCCACTGTCTCTATCAGTTTTTCTTAGCATCTAATCTGTGATTGTAAAATGCCTACATTACTTTTGGGTTGTGTGAAGAACATAATATGTTAAAAGTGCAAATTTTCAGAATGTTTATGGGTATTTATGTCATTGAACATGAAGACAATTAGTAATAGCAATAATAGAAGGGAATTTATGGCTCCCCATGAGATGCTACAGAGATATGGATGTATATCATTGATGTGTAATTGAAAACTTGACCTGGATGCAGCAAGAACCTTATGCTATGGTTTATTTCAAGCTCAGTTGGGTTAATATTTATTGTTGTTGATGAAAAAGTAAAAAAAATGTTCAGACCTGAAAGGACCCAAACACAGTTTAACTAGAACATTGCACACAGTAGAGTGCAGACCTCCGCCAAGGCCTAACAATCCCCCCACTTTCCCATTACTTTCACATGCAACATTTTACTGGGTGGATGAAAAAAAACAAGAAACAAAACCAATAAATTTCCTCCTCTTGGGGTCATGAACATGCAAGGCAGGTTTCATGGCAATCTGGCCATTACTTTTTGAGATATCTTGTTCTCAGTTTGGCCTGATGGTGGCGTTAGAGGAAAGGGCATGCGGTTACCAAAACAAATAGATTTATTCCTCTTGGAGTCATGAATGTGCACAGCAAATTGAATGGCAATCTGGCCATTACTTTTCAAGATATTCTGGTCACCCAAAATAAAAAGTAAAAAACATATTGTCCCCCTTACCCCGATTGCTATCTATCCATCCAGATTGTCAGTGTGATTTGCCAAGTTTTGGAGATATCTGCCGTAGAGATATCTTCCGTCACTCCAATACAATGGAGCTGAATGGCACTGAGTTTGTGGTGCTCAAAGCACCAAATAATACATTTGAAAAACTCAAAAGCAATGTCTCTTTCCAGAAATCATGACCCAGTTACTCAAGATAATCCACAGACCTTGTTGTGAGCAGTTTCATGTAGGAACTATTTTCTACCTAATCTAATTTTGGGTCAACTGCCCCTTTAAGCCTTACTCACAGACAGGGCCGATTATATAGCCTCCTTGGCAGAGGTACTCATAGGAGCAAAGCAATAGTTTTAATACCTCCATCATAATGAGATAGTCAGAATAACAATTTTCACAGCATAACTGACTTTAATGTTGGCTATTATGTGTGCAAATCTAACAAAATGTACCAACCACCACATAGACACACACACACACACACACACACACACACACACACACACACACACACACACACACACATACACACACACACTAACAAATGAACCTATTGGGAATCAATCCATTGGGAATTTCCAATTGAATTTCATGAGATATTGCAAATGTATGATACCACACACAAACCTGATACCACCAATCTTAAAGGAAAAATCCACCCTAAGATAGAATACACATACACTAATACTATAATATACTATACTATAATACTGTACAGCTCAGTTTCTATTCGTGACTATAAAGAAGCCTCTCCTTAAAGATGGGGTGGGAAATTTATTTAGAACCATTTTGGTAATATTTGGTGAAATTCTCTTTATATTCCAACAGCTACCAATAAATCAAATGCACTGAGAAAAAAGTCTGGTCTCTGTGACTCTCCCAGGCCCTGTAATCAGACATTCCAAAATGTCAGGGTGGCCTGAATCTTAAGAACCAATCAGATTTTTTTGGCCTGCCAAGTGGTGTTCGCGGGATCACATCAGAAAGCCATTGTGTTCCTTGTCAAAAAGTCCCCTCAATGAAAATATTTGTTATTATTATTATTATTATTATTTTTTAATCCAGCTTGAAGCCGCCTACTCCTCTAGGAGTCTTAAGAAAACCTTTGTTGCGTGTGCATAGCACACTTGGAAAGTAATGCAGAGCTTTGCTCTATTTCTGCTGGACATGTAAGCTCACTCTTACTCATTCCTCCGAAATTACCTACCCTACCTTTACACTGAATACAGAGACAAGACTGTAGTGATGATGTAATCAAGAAATGTAGCGCTGCTCCATAGACAGTGAATAGTGGAACAACTCGATACACTATAACAGTGCCCATGGTGATTTTACTGGGATATGGGTACATTTTCTGATTTTCTAAGCCCTGTATTTAAATACTTTTACATACTGTGACATTTTATACCTGTAGAGATCCATATAATTGACTAGTCAAGTGGCTTATGTTCGTATTTACTTTTTTAATTTTCTTTCTTACCTTTTATTTAAAAAAAAAAATATTTTACCATTACCTTTTAACCCTTGCCATGCTGGACTGTCCCCCAGGGACAATACAGAGCTTCTTATCTTATCTTAAATAAAAGACATTTGGAAGTAATAGCCCACAAAGTCTGTCACTAATTCACTGTCAATGGACAACCTCTGAAAAGTGTCACTTGATCATATCACAAATGTAAGTCTAAATGCATGATTTCCAGCTTAGGGAGACAGTTGTCTAGGTTCATAAATATTTACTTCATTGTAACAGCACAATGTAAATTCTGTTTTAGGGTGGATTTTCCCTTTAAGGGTCCCCTGGTGGTTTGGGGCCCCGGGGAAAGGGCCCTGCATGCCCAGTTAGTATACCACCTCTGCACACACATACAGTAGATACCCCCCCCCCCATACACACACAAAATCAAAGAAATACACTCTTTTTCCTGCTCTTTATTCACACACATACACACACGCACGCACGCACGCACGCACACGCACACGCACACGCACACGCACACGCACACACACACACACACACTAAGCCCTAGTACTCTTCCTGCATGGGGTGTCATGTGTCCCTATCAAAGAGGTATTGTGAAGGCAGGCTAGGTGGACACTCTCCCTTAACCACCTCCCTCTTTTCCAAGGCCAACCCATCTTCCAATAGGAGCAAAGTGCCCCCCCCCACACCAAACCTCTGAGTGTGCTTAGTCACAGAGAGTAGGGGACAAGTTAGGATCCACAGTTAGGAGAGATACACACACATACACACTCACACTCACATAGTTTCATTTACATCAACATTCCTGCTCCTAAGCTTATGCCTTGGTTGGGTATCACTTGTTTATGACTGAACTGAAAGCAAGGTCCACTGAGCAGTCTCAGTGGTTCAACACACCAGCTTCTGTGTGAGTACAGAGATGTCGATGCCTCACTTCTTGAGCAACATACTGTGTATGAATATATGCAATGAAAATAATGTAGTCTGCAAATTAGACAATACAGTACCTAGTCTTATTTTTTATTTTAATTTGAATTATTATTATTATTTTTTTTAACTGAACCTTTTAGCAAAGCTTTTCAGCATCTTTGCACCTCCAGAAATATGGATATGTCTCTTGTAAGCCACTGTTGTGACTTCTGGTTTGTCTTGCCTTCTTGTTTTTAACGAGACAGAATGTTTGTTATAATATAACTCGTCTGAGATGGGGCGTGCGTGTTCATGGTGCATTGTAAACTGGTGACGGCGTTGTTGTTTTTTTAAACCTTGCCTTACCATGTCATGCTCAAGACCTTAGCTCTCATTGCTGTGTTGTGTGGCTCAGGGTGCTGTCACTACCAACTCAGAGATCAGAGTTGGCCTATAGGCCTACAGGCGTATAGAGGACAGCAAGAAGCCACCACAAGTCAAAGTGATGACAGGCAAAGAAGGTCGTTTTCAGCTGAACAGCAGCTTGTGGATTGAGGGTTCACTCTCTCCATCTACCTCTCAGTTTCTGTCTGTCTATCTATCTATCTATCTATCTATCTATCTATCTATCTATCTATCTATCTATCTATCTATCTATCTATCTGTCTGTCTGTCTGTCTGTCTGTCTGCCTGTCTGTCTGCCTGTCTGCCTGCCTGCCTGCCTGCCTGCCTGTCTGTCTGTCTATCTACCACTCTTTTTCATTTGTGTCTCAGGTTTCACCAGACCGTTGCTGGCAGTTTCTTTTCTGTGAGAAGCTGAGAACTCAACTTCAAACAGGTGAATAAAAACAGGACCAATCAGCCAGGTAAGTAGCCACATATGAAATAGTATTATATATATAAAGAAAATCCTTAGCACTTGCTTCAGCTCTCTATATTGTCACCTTTACTATAAGGGGCATTTCAACTTGACAACTTGGAAACTATATTTTCTCACCAGTATTTTGCTATAGCCATCTGGCCATACTTATTTTTCATCTCCATCCTGTGCTTATCTGTAACTAACACAAGCGTTCACCATCTGGATGTCATCGCTTAGATTACAATTTCACACCCATAAACCAAGCAAAGTTGTATAAGACTGTTTACAGTTTTTGGATATGCAATAAGTTACATACATCATCAGATAACGTATAAAAATAAATCCAAAGGCAGAATGTTTATTTCTGTTTGTGAGGTGCCTCGTTGTCATCACCTTCAAACTCCTGTTTGCGTTTGAGATTCAATCACCATCAGACCTTCATATCAGCTCCTCCATCAGGACAAGACTTAAATGAGGTCATAAAGACCCAAGAGAGGCACTCTGCTGATGTGAGACAGGAAGAAGAGTAGCACATTTACACCCACACACACATACTTACTCTGTCTGCCCTGCTGGCGCCAGCCGGCCAACACGCCACGCCAACAAAATAACACTTTATAATGACTTACAGTAAATGAGCGCACACACACACACTGAACAATGTTCAGTGCGACGTCACACAACAAACAGCCTAGGTTAAGGGGAAAAAAAGACAAGAAAACACTTGTTGTATCCGAATTAGAATTGCATTCATACTCAAAGCAACTTGTCACTGAAAGGATTTTTTTCAAAAGCTTATCTACCATTTAATGGATGGAGAACTCAGCAGACCAAGTCTAATACTATGCATACGTTTCATGGAGCTCTATAGTCAGTACAGTTTTAGCAGTAATGTGTGATCAAACATAAGTAATTACTGCCTTCTAGGTCTTTGATACATTTACTTTAACTTGGTTTATTTGACCATATGAATGTGGGTATATTCATATACATTCTTAAAGAGTTTGATCTGTAGATGAAAAATGTGCTTTTTTGGAACTTTCTTAATCCATCATAAAGCAGAATATCGGTCTATTTTACTCCCAATGTATACGAACATTATCAAATGTAAACAAACCTTTTACAGCCACAAAAACACAGCAAATATAATTAAAAACTCACATTTACCTGTGGTCTAGTGTTGTATCAAGAACTGAGTCAATCAATTAGAGAATAAAAACATGTCTTTTTATTTTTGGTGGTGGGGTTACCCATTTCTTTACATTTGGACCACTGATTGGGCCACTGTGTGCGAATGAAACCGCGTGGTGGAATTCCCCTTTAAGGAAACTCAACTGACTTCAGCTGACACCCTGCAAAGATTTCATTCATTTGCATGAAGTTGACTGTATTTGAACTTTTGCATCACGCTCAATCCCATTATCCTCCCCACACGTCCGTCACACATCCTCTGCTGAAAACGGACAGAAAGCGATGTGTCCCGCCCTCCAATGCCGCTTCGTGGTGAGAGCGTACTTTCCGTGGAAACATCTACCGATAAGTCAGAGATTAACACAGATATGTGTTAATCAGATATGAATCTTTGATCTTCGAGTGGACTTTTTGCCTTTAACACACACATTACTCAGCCTGGAGCCTTGTGGGTTTTAAGGCGGTTGCTAAGAGACCGCTCTTGACAACCGCTCGTCCTGCGGGGTTGTTACGGTGTGGCGGCGCTGCCTTGCGATAGCTGGAGTGGAGGCAGGAGAGACGCAGCCCGCTCACATTAACACAGCACAGCAGGCCTCACGGCCACATTTACAGTCAACTCACAGAGAACCTTGCACCTGTTCCAACAGCCGAGGAGGCTATGCAGCTGGTAGCACAGGAAGGACACACCTGTTACAATGGTGTCGTGACCTAGACATATAAATAGTTAAATTGCCCATGAAGTGGAAAAAAAACAACTAACAACACTTTTTTTGGGGGTCTTAGTGCCTCAAGTGCTTCATGGATGAACTGCCCCTTTAATCAATCCCTGATCGTATAAAAGTTTATTCCAATTGGTCCTCAACAATGGAGTGAAGGCTGACATCACTGTCACTCTCTCCATTCTGCTGTTATCTTTGATAAATGCTCAAATCAATGCTCTAATTAATCCCACACAAAAAAAAACTGTTTCATACACATCAAATCCCTCACTGCAGCACAACAGGGTCTTAATGCCACTTCGTGGGCGTGGCTGCTGTAGTCACTGTGGAGTGAGTTTGAGTTTGTGTGCTCGTGGCGTTGCGGGTTTGAGTCTAGACTGTGACTTATGACATGTGTCGTGTCCTCTCTCTCCTCCTCTTCTACCAAGTGTGGCCTTTTTTCCCCTATCTCTCCTTACTATGAGCAATCAAATACGGCTGCTGAAAAAAGAGAAGGCTTTTAGAAATGTGACTTTTTAAATCCTTAAGTAGCTAAACCTAACCGCTGCACAACTCGTTTCACTTGCATGCATGTATTTGTGTGCACACGTGTTTATGTGAGCATTAATCTGTCTTATCAGCAGGGGGACATGGATGAGGGCAGTTTGAGGAAGAGGAAGGACACACAGAATGGATGTATTGACCACAGCCGGTCCTCTGTCTCACACACCACAGAGGAGGAGCCTGTGAAAGCCACTGTGCTACAAAAGGATGTGAGTACATGGGACATTATGCCCTCTGGTGTGTGTGTGTGTGTGTGTGTGTGTGTGTGTGTGTGTGTGTGTGTGTGTAAGTGTTCTCCTGAGAAAGAGTCTCTCTAGATGTTCACACCGTGGGATCCACAGTGACTCTCACGGTCATTACCCGCCCCCCCCCCAGT
>OMKL01086697.1:22903-33356 GCA_900302295.1 Parasudis fraserbrunneri | reverse complement strand
ACATGTTACAATGCCCCCCCTCCCCCTTTAAAAAGCAACTCCAGAAGAATAAGACATGTTCATGTTTTACAGTGCTAATTCTGATATACATAGTGGTTGTTTGGTGAGAGTAACCCTAAAGTCAGAGGTCTTTGATTTTAAAAACAAACATTTGCTAGTAGACATTGCCTGCTCAATGAGTCTGACCTCACAAGCGTCGCACATCATATTTTTCCAGAGAAGTGCAGATATGCATAATGTAAACATTTCCTTGCCTCTTTAAATACACTCTTTTGAGTAACATTTTTTTCTTCCCCAAAACAAGAAACAAAAAAACAAAAAACTTAAGAAAAAACAAAAAAAAAAAAACACTGAAATAGTTCACTGGTTCCCAAAACACCAATGTCCCTCTGCTCCAGCGTGAAGAGTCCATAGTCCAAAAGTATTGTGCTACAGAGGAAGTGACCTGTAATTGCCATCTTAAGGCTTGGTGTAGATACTTGTTTACTCTGTAGTCTTTTGGTCACAATGCACAGCATTGTTTTTGACCCTGCATTTCTTTCTTCCTATTTTTTTTTTTTGATGATTTTTCTTTATTATTTTTTAAACAAAAACACACAAACACATCTGTGTACATAGCCAATTCTATCCATTGATGATGGTTGGTCTTCATTCATCCCACTAGTGTTTTTTGACTCAAACTGGCCACTCAAAGTCTCTTTGGCAGAAAATGTACCTCAATTTGTTACCTTTTCCCGATTTCACTTTGCCGAAGAAAATGAATATTATTAGCAGTGTCTGCTAATTCTGGGTACTGCTCAATGGAGAGCACGTAGTACCCATCATACCCCAAGACCTTCCCGCTGCTCAGGAGCTGTCTTTTCTCCCCCTCTGTCCACGGGCGGATCCCCTCTTCCCCATCACGTACTCGCTGCTGTTCTCTTGCCCATGCGCTCGCCAGCGCCCTCTGACGGGCAAGCTCGACAACACGTGCCTTTTCCTCATCAACAGTGGAGCCGTAGCGCACATGCAGTGCCAAGGCACCGCGCCGGATCTCCACATCAGCGAAACGCCGAGTCCGGCTGTCCATGACTGTGGTGGATTGGGAAACAGTCACGTTCACACCGTTTTCAAGCGTCTTGTGGCCACTGGTGAGGTGCAAAGCAGCAAGGTCGCCATCAGGAAGGCCTGGCTTGACAAAGTAGTGTGTATCTCTACCTTCAATAGTGAAGTGAAGGTCTTCCAGATAGAATGCATTGTTGAGGACAGTCGCCACCTTGATACAGTCCTCGTTGGCCACATTGAGTGTGTGAGTGTGGACACTGCCCTTGTAGATGGCAAACATAACCGCCCTGCCAATGGGGGACATAGCTGCTGAGAACCAGAGCCAGGACTTTTCACCTCTGCGACCTCGGCTGAGATGGACCTCAGGCAGCCGCTCAAATGACAGGAGAGAGTGGGCTTGTCTGGTTACTTCCTGCTGGACCCCAGAGATAGACTGTAGAGAGAGTGCAATGAGACGTTAACGCCTGAACATGGCAGAACCTGACTCTGCAGTCCATTTAGGAGCAGGGGCTGCTCTGCTTCAAAGACTTTCTCATCTCCCAGCAACATAATGGTGTTTTCAAACTATGTTCTCAAGCCAAAAGTAGATACACACCCCCTTGACAATTTTGGGACAACACTTTTTGTGTTAAGGCCTTACTTGCAAAAAATATTTAGAGGCGAAGCACAAACAGCTTTGTAACAATATAATAAACAGTTAATATTGATTGTTTTGCCAATAACCATGCAAAACAGTCAAATGTGATCTTGGACAGTGTTAACATGTGTTCAGAGAACAAGTGGGGCAACAAGACAGCGGAAAGACAAGACAACTTGTTTTTATGCAAATATAGCCCAATTAAACTTTGTAAGCTATGGGATGAATGGCAATCCAATTAAAATGTGTCTACAGCAAAATACTGACTTAAGGGGAAAACATCTCAGAGAAAAAATATAATATATTGTTCTGTCAGATTTTTGTGCTTGTCAAATATGTTTTATTTATTGGTTGGTGGAGCAGAGTTATAAAACCTTTACCAAGTTTTGCAATTCAATTCATTTTGTGTTCAATGTGCATGGAGGACAAAGTAAATAAACCAAAAACAAACCGGAAGATCATCCCAAAGCTGACTCTTCCGAAGTTCATATGAGGGCACGTTCAGGTCAAACTTTGGGACTGGAAATCCAGGGATGGTATTGTGAAGATGAAAGCCGAAGGTTACTAGCCAGCTATTCACATCTGAAAGAGAAGGAAGACATGAAAGTTAAGGAAAAGGAGATGGAATTTAGTTACATATGCAAAAGGTTGTATTTCCAGCAGACATGTATTATCCCAAATCTGCAAGCATAAATACAGACTACACAAAATGAGTCTGCAGCAAAGCAACTCTCAGGAAGTTGGGAATCAGATAGCATTACTAATGTTGACAACAATGAGTATAAAAGTTAAACAAACTCACTCACATATTAGGCCTTGTAAAATGTAAAATGCAGAAAAATAAAATGCAGATACTACTTTGAGCAATGAACAATCAAATTCCAAGGGTAGTATTTGATAAATATACATTCAGAAATTAACAATAAATAATAAACATTTATCTTGATAAATAACATTTCTTACCTAAGACATACTCTCTCAGTTCATGTACTTTGCTGATGGGGTTGTTATTTCTAAACATGTAGAGATTAAAAGGGGCTGGTTCTTTGCTGACTGTCGTCCAGGTAGAAATGTCTGGCACAGTCCATCTGCCTGGCATTATGTCATAGTCCCTCTCCCCAAAATGCAACAGTTTAGTCAGGGGATCATAGAGTCCTCCATGGAAACCGAGCACAAGCTGAAAGTCTGGGTTGGAGTCGAAGTAGACCTCCCCGTAGGCGGTGTACTGGACCTGCTTGACCAGGAGGCCATTGCTGGTGAAGATGGCCAGAGGGGTGCCGGTGTTATCACACGCTATGTAGAACTCCTCCCCACTGCTGATCTCCATTGCAAACAGGTGGCCTTGGAGATCATAGTAGAGGGAGGTGATTTCCGAACTGGAGTGGTTGTATACGTGTGTAATCCTGCTGGGGTAGCTCAGGTCGGCGTAAAAGTACTGCAGGTGTTGGCCCAAGCTGGTCTTGGTGGACACTCTACGACCTAGCCCATCGTAGCGATATTGAATAGTCCAACCGTTGCCCTTACTATAGACCCGCACCAGGAGTCCCTTGGAGTTGTATTCGAAGATCTCCGACCCCCTCTGACGGAGGAAGCCATCTTCGTCCATACGGTACTGGACGTCTCCTAAGCGAGTGATGCGGTCCCTTAAGTCATAGCGCAAGGGGAGAAGCCGGGCACTATTCCCTGGGTTGAGCAGGTGGAGATTCCCATTCAGGTCATAAGTATAGCGCCACATCACTTTGTCGTTCAGGTAGACTGTCTGTAGCTGACCATCCACATCATACTCATAGCCATACTTGGTGGTGTTAGCAAAAGGGCCAATCTTGATCTCTCTCTTCGTAACCCGTCCCGCATCATCGTACTGGAAGGTGATCCAGTACATGAGTGAGCGGAAGATCTCATACTGGATCTCCTTGATGCGTCCATGCGCGTCAAAGTGCTTGGTGTAGGTCATGACCGCTGTGGATATGATCTGGTTTATGTCATAGTAGATGACTCCGAACTTCCCAAACTGCTCAATTTTTCCGGAGATGTCGTCAAACTGGTAAAGGTCAATGGGCAGCGGCGTTTCATTTATGACACCTTGTACGCTGGTGACGCGTAAGCTGCTGTCGTAAGTGTAGTCGAAGCGTGCGTTGACCATGCCGTCTTCGCTGAAACGGAATATCTGCCTGTCCACCAGGGGACCAATTTGCCTGTAGCGGATGGAGCAAATAAAGCCTTCATTCTGCAGGTTGACTGTCTTCAGCACACCTGCCATCTCGTCATAGGTAAAACTGACCCTTGTGCTGTCATACAGGATCTCTGACAATTTATTCTGACGACGGTATTTGTACAGTATCCGGCGGCCTGTGCCGAAGTGTGATACTCTCAGTAAAAGGCCATCTTCACTGTAGTCCACTGCTACTGAGGCATTGCTCTCGGGTGGGTGGTAAAGGTTCCGGTAGTAGCCCACTGAACGGATGGTCTGCATTGTGTAACGAGCCACGCTTGGCATGGTGACAGCTGATAGCCTGTCCAGAGAGTCAAAGTCAAAGATGTACTGGCGCTGGCTGTGGAGCAGAAGTACCATGGACTAAAGGCGGGGGGAAAAGAGGAAAATAGCAGCATTACTAAGGGTTTTCTGGAGTTGAGATTTTGAGATGTCAATGTGCTCATTGTTATTCTACAATTTTCTTCAGTTGAAATGTCAGATATGGGAATGGCTTTTGAAACAATTTACAAAATTCTTGCTGAAATAGACAAGAAATTATGCCTGGATTTATATTAGGGCATGCATGTATAATACACGTTGAAGTTTCATGACTGCTTATAATTCAGTGCATTAACTCTGCCAGCTCACAGCATAGCCTTCAGGGCATGATCAAAGTCCAGAGCTTTTATTTAAAATCGGTACTGGCTATATGGTAATTTGAACCAACAACTGTATCTGACAAACAGTAAAGTTTATTTTAATTCCTAAAGCCCTTCCAGACTTATTTAATTAATTTATAGGCACTTTGGATTAAAATAGGGCTTCCTGAGGTTTGCCACCCTTCCTGTGAAAATGTCATGCCCAGTCATCCGTTGTCACACTGAAGTCACTTGAGCTCCCAAAGCTCTCAGTGTGCCCCATGTTATAGTGTTGACATGGACTACCCTGGTCACGCAATGAGGGGAAGATGTCAAGAGTGGGTGAAGAAATTTCTGCGTAATTGTACAGCTGAGCATCTCAGGTGTAATCTCAACTCCACTCTTCAAAAGAACTTCAAAGAAAAAGTTTTGAGGAAAGTTAGGGGGAGGAGTATTCATATAATGAAAGAGAGAGAGAGAGAGAGAGAGAGAGAGAGAGAGAGAGAGAGAGAGAGAGAGAGCAAGAACCTGGAGTATGGGTGCCTGGTGTCAGTGTGGAAGAAAGTGGTTTCAGTGATCTGTTCTGAATAATAAGCTTGCCCTGCCAATAAGTGAATGTGTCATGATGGCATACTTAAGTGAACTTTAAAACTTGTTCTCCATGGGTTGTTCTGCTGTAGGACACTGATACACTGACTTCCCTTTTAATGACATTATTTTAGCCAGTCATGTCATTAAACTCACCTTTTCCAAGTACGTGTAACTCCATGTCTTTCCATCAGCAAACACTTTGGATATGAGGCGCCCTTGACTGTCATACTCCACTCTCTCTGTTGTAGGGCCCCTCTGTAGGGCACTGATCTGCCCGGTGCTACTGCGGCTGACGTTAACAGGCAGCAGCTTACTACTGGGCACCCAGAGCACGGGGTGGCCGGCTGTGTCGTATATTATCTTTAAGAGGAACTTCCTGTGGTCATCGTAAATCTTCTCCGTCCTCAACGTGCGGTCATAGTCGACGGAAAGAATGTTCCGGCCGTTCACCTGTTGAAAGCGTTTGTTTTGGGTCAGGGCCAGACAAAGCAAAAAACAGACAACACTGAATTGTTTTGATGTAATTGGTGGGTTCCCATGTTTTCTTTCTTTTTGTCTGGTTGCCTTTTAAAACGGCAGTCACTGTGATCGCTGCTCGGTGGTCACCGAGCAAGATTAACAGCCCCTTCAAGGGCTTCATTAAACTGAGAGACAGTCTGGCAATTGCTCAGGTACGCTTAAATCACACACCTCTAAATTTAGTGGAGACGAAAATTGCTGTGAGCTAAAGTAACTACCCAAGTTAAGTTCATAAAGTAAACCGTAAATCTCAGTGTCAGATTCTGAAGAGTAATAAGAGGATGTGAAATAATATACAGTGCAGGAATATTGCTATCTCCCTTTATCTGGCAGCTTGAATGTTTGTATCATCCATAAAATCCTAATGAAAGGCAGAGAGGCATCACATTAAAGTTTTGTACATTTGTATTAAAGCTAGCAGTATAAATCAAAGGAAATGTTCTCTTTTTTTTCTTTTTTTTTCTCAGCCAAGGCTATTCATCTTCTTCCATGTTGCAGAACTGAAAAAAAAATAAAATAAAATCAAACTCACTCTTAGTTTGCGTCCAAACACAATGACTTTTCCCCTGGCTTGTTCTTTACGGAAGCGCCACTCGACCAAGTTCTGCCCACTATCCCCAGGCAAGCTCATGTTCCGTCTTGCCACGGTTGGGTTGGCAGCGCCTGCCAGGATGTGGGGCTCTGTCTGGTAGTGGGTGTCCATTCCGTTGGCGTATGTAATCCTCAGAGAGTTGTCAAAGCCCACTTGATAGCTGCTTCTACATTGGTCTGGGGAGTGGAAATGAGTTAGCGCCATTAAAAGTGCTGAGTGGGATAATTATCTCGATGACTTAGTGTTATTGATGATTCCAAGAGATAATTGTTGGTATTTCAAATTGAACGATTTTTCAGATAACGAGGATGGACATGAGAAAAAGCCTTCAGTATGAACTAGAGCATCTGGCTCTTACATACCATGGTAACCACTTAGAGACAAGGTTACTGCTTATCCCTGACAGCAAAACCCACACACCGCAAGAGTAATCATTTACTGTTGTCGTCTGTCAAACGCTCTGAGTCGTAATGATACATGGCTTAAGCTTACTCAACATTGCCCTGGTAACCTCAGAAACAATGACAAATAACCATCTTCAAAATGGCTGTCTGGACTGCTTGTGCCTAGTATAAGTGAGAGTGAGGGAAGAAGAGGCAGGTGGCCTACCCTGAGCCAGTGTGTAGAAGGCACGGATGGTTGAGGTATTGGTGGTGATACTTATTTCCTCCTCTGTGAGGGAGCTCTCAATGTCCACCGTCAAGGCGCTGTACATCTCTGTGTACAGGTTGTTTACCATTCCAGTGGGGAATGTCACGTTCATTAGCCTCCCCTCGCTGTCATAGCTGTTAGATAAAAGCGAATAGTCAATAGTAAATAGCTATGTGCACTGCACAAGGACTTCCTTTTAAAAGCATTGCACGCCAATAGATCTCACTTGTTGAATAAGACTGTCTATTGTGCTGAAATTCACAAATGGCATATTTTCATTAGGTTATTTTTTTCTTTTTCTTCAAATGTTCCAATTTGAGAGAAGGCATTGTCAAATAAATGCAAAACATTTACTGAAGATTGCCTATCGGTGAATAACACATCCTGACAACCGTCACTTCTCTAAATCAAAACATCTACTTGTCCTGAAGTCAGTTATTTGGATGATACACATGTCATCTTGACATGTATTGGCTTTTTAATTATACTTTGGGTGTCTTTTGTTCCATGACATATCATGAAATAACATAACAAAGATTTGTAAACATTTATTTTTGCAACCTCCAATAGGCTATACTCACTCATAGAATGTTGTCCAGCCAATCTCAGAGGTCTTTGTAGCCAGTAAGCCATTGTTACCATGGTAAGTCAGGAGCACCAGTTCCTGTCCCTGGGCTGTCAGGGTTTTCAATCCACCATTGGTCCCCATGGTCAGCCAGATCACCTGGTTGTCAGGGGCGACGATGCGCACCGGCATGCGGTTGGGATCTCTGCGGATCCTCAGGGTGTTGCCACTACTGTCTGTCACAGCTGTAATGTCATTCTCCGTACTGTAGCTGAAGGTGTATTTGAAATCGCCAGTGAGCAGACTGGCAGTGTGTTGGTGGGTGCCATTGATGTCAAATATATACAGTTCCTGGGCATCAGGGGATGCCACCTCATAAGTAAGGGCACTGGAGGTCAGTGTTGGTCCGTTTCTGGACATGGCCCGGATGCGGATGTTGCCCAAGTCTGCCACATAAAGGGTTCCATCTGGAGCCGCTACTAGTGAAGACGGACCATTGAGCCGGGCGTCTTTGGCATAGCCATCCCCTGTCTGGTAACAGTCACAGTTGGCGTCATTCTTGCAGTCGCAGTCCGAGGGTGCTCCAGCCAAATGTGTTATCTCACCGTCCACAGAAACCTTTCGGATACGGCTTAGCTTTCTCTCATCTGTTTCGGCAATGTAGAACTCCCCATGATAGGACACGGCAATGGAGACAGCAGATTCTAGGGGAGTCAGAGCCGCTCTTTGACCACCAGCCACACCACGATCCATCCCGGCCAAAGGACAATGAAGAGGTCGGCCTGCCGCGATGCTCACTTGACCGTTCTCTGTGATGCGCAGCACTACGTTGTTGTCCAGGACAAACAGAGAGTTGTCCATGGGGCTAACAGCGAGGTCTGTGGGCCACTCCAAGATCACCTGCAAGTCAGGACATTATTAGTCTCTTGGCAGATATTAAAATGTTTCCACAAGTGTGACAACATTATAAAATCACATGAGAATTTGACATGTTTCGCTGTTTCATTATCACATGTGTTATGGCTGTATTTATTTCCCCAAATTGAATTCTGAAGCTAATTATAATCAGGAATATTTGGGTAGATTACTATCATCATCATCATCATCATCATCATCGTCATCATCATCATCATCACCATTATATTTTTTAAATATGTGTTAAGTCACATTGTCACTGGACCATTTGACCTATACAGATGGACACTGAGCAGTGTCTGCTACTAAACAAAGCAGGTCCCATGTCAAACCATAATGCAGCTTACAAAAGCTGCAAAAGTTACATGAAAATATTGAATTAGAAACTGTTGTATTAGTGGTGAAATATGCTGGCTTACTGCGAGGAACAAGCTGCTTGCCTGATAATGTGTTCTGATTTAAAATTGAAACTTACAAAAGCCAACTCTCATTCACCACAGTGGCACTGCATTGTCTGTGGAAATATTTACGATATTTGTTCAGAAATACTGGATCTTTTTTTTTTTTTGTATCACCACACAGAGAAAATATCACTCGAAGCCATTGTGCAGATGGATCTCGGTGTCATGTGCGGAGGACAAAAGGTAAAATCAGACTCGGTAAACTTCTGTTCTGTCTGAAGATTCTAAATATGGCAAACATCATGATAAAAAAAGATGACAGGCCTATTAGTTACATGCCAGAAAAGAGAAATTAGATATTACCATCCACCGATATAACCCTGGTCAGCCACTGTGGCCTGCTTGTGTCAGTGAACAAAAAGAGGCTACACTGTAACACTACAAATGGCTATGGTCTTGAAATGTATTGCAATGTTCTTTAAACTGTCAAAATGCTCCTCAATTGTCCTTTTCCAGACAGTGATTAATAATTAAACATATTACCCTCAAGGCTGCCCAGTTCTCACTGCTCTGCCAATCCACACGCGTGCTGCGTGGCTGCCTCTGGATCTTAAGAGTCTAGCCAAAATGATGTATTTTCTGGCTTATACCACAGAACTTGGCTTAATTAACAGAAAGGGACATGCTTAATCCTTCGTCTTCATGTTCGCCTAGTAATGTAGAGCTATGGTGGGGTTAAAGATAAAACTAATGGAAATGCCCACGGTCATGTCTGATGGAGCACACAGGGCAGAGGTAACAGACCCCAATCCTGCTGGAGTTTTACTCTCGACAGCCAATCCACTCTTGGAATTCTCCCTTCCCTGGAGAGCCTAAATATATGATCTGCCATGAACACATTCATTTTAATATGATAAAAGCTTTTCTTCGTTTTCATTTTCTTCATTATTCATTTTGTGCCAGGTCTGAGACTATGTTAATGGAGAGGAAGGAATGAAATGAGGATGGATATAAATGTTTGAGAGGGGGAAAAGTCAAAGCTATAGTGAGGGAGAAGTGACTTGGCTTGTTGTAACTTATTGTTGTAACAGCACCAAGCTTATGCAACCTCATCCGCAGGCAGACAGTAGATTCTACTGGACAACGTGACGCATTTTCAGGTATTGCTGAGAGCACTGTTATATGTGTGGTGTCTGCTTAGTTGTAGTGTCTGGTGTAAGAATGGCCTCAATCCATGGATAGCCCAAATAATTGTATTCGTTCATTAAAAATGTGGTCGTAGCACATGGGGCTTACGCCAACAGCATCATGCCTTCCGATGACTTCTCTGTACTTGAAAACCACATGACAAAAAGCGTGTTATACATATATGGGTGAGGAAGGACATTGGTTATGTAATATTCCTTTGAGTCCATGATGACTCACTGGTTGGGCGGGGGAGGGGGCCACAAGGTGGCGCTGCCACTTGAGATCTGAGAGCGCCACAAGGGCTAGGCTCACACGCGGCTTTGCTGTGGGGGAGACCTGGCTGTATGACAATCACCTGATTGATGTCCATGCTGGTGTCACAGGTCAGGGGGCGTGCCGACGTCAGGTCGTTGGAGCCGAGGAACGTGGAGATGATGCCATTCTGATCCACCTTCCGGATTGTGGTGCCATCTACAAAGTAAATCAATCCATTCTTGTCCACAGCGATGCCTGTTGAG
>OMKL01086697.1:2102-13270 GCA_900302295.1 Parasudis fraserbrunneri | reverse complement strand
TAATCTCAAAGCTATAATGATATCAACTTATATAATGGTGTAATACGCCTGTAATGGACAGAATAATGTCTAGGCTATCAAGAAATAAAATGCATGAATCTGGTGTCAAAAGATTCCTAAGGTATGGGAATATCAGAACACCTTTTGTGTCACACAGATCACCACTGTCACAAAGATTAACATTACCACTAATGACAAAGAAGATTACCCATTATTTAATAGCATTTTGGATACTTGTATCTGGATACTTGCCATGGCTCAACAGCACATTCATGCAAAATATTTTATTTAGAGTATCTTCCCGAACAAGTAGTTTGACCAACAATGTGAGAAAATTATTAAATTACAAAAGAAAAATGTGGAAAAATGATGAAAACCCTCTGATCTCACCTGTTTGTACAAGCTCACCATCTATCTGTAACTCCACCCATCTGGACATTCCAAATGTAACCCTTGTTTTTTTTTTATTTCAGTATAGACAAACATTTAAAACTTTTGGGCATAGATAGTGAAGGTGATCATTGCATAACATTTGGCACCATTAATGTTCAAACATGCCTGATATTAAAGCAGCTACAAGGAGAATTTTCAACAAAACATATCATTGTCATATTGGTTCTGATACGTATAATTACAGTACACAAATGAGACCACTGCTGAAACAATTGGTGGCCTAATTCTCATGATAAGACCACATTTCCCATAAACCTCATTGCTTCCTGTTTTGCTGTCAGCTTCCGCCATACAACATGGGAAATGTTTTGATGACTAGAGGAGAGGCTGAGAAGCCTTACTAATGGTGAATTTGAAGTTATTTTTGTTGATGAAGCAAGGTTTGTTTGGAAAGGCTTCCTTTGTGCCATAATGCCTTCAGCAGAACTCCCGTGGATCCGGTCCGGGGACACACAATATGAATAGAAAACAGAGGATATTGATCTCTCAACATGTTACTGCAGTAATCCTGCCAAGGTATGGACATTGAATTTACGATGATATATTGATGTCAAAATCTTCCTAGTAGCACCTTTAAATATTTCAACTTATTATATACCCCTCTAACAATGGTCTCTGCCGCGATGGGCACCTTTGCGCATGTGCCTGAACTCAGTTTGACACCTTGACCAATAAACACGGAAGTGCGAGTCACTCAACAATCAAACACAAAGACAAAAGAGCTCTTCAAACATTTGCAGATAAGTATAATACGACTCAAAATAGACATGCGTTTCATATGTCCCTTTAATCACTCACAAACTTGCAAAGGCAGGGAAACAACTGTGTATGTATGTGTGTGTGCACGCACATGTGCGCTTGAATTAATAAATGAATGAATAGTAGCCACGGTCCGAGTGTGCACCCCTGGACTTAGCTTAGGCCAGATAACTGGGCAAAGTATGTTTCATGCAACAACTCATCTGCTAAACCTAACAAGCTATCATTTGGAGTGGAGAAATAATGTATACTTGTGTGCTGCCAGCAGCCAGTGACTGTGGTTCCAACCCGGACCCGGCCGGTTCTTGGGGCATTTCATAATAAAAATCCAGCCGGCCCACAATAGACCTGTGAATTATTTTTCTTTTCTTTTTAGTCATGCTTAAAATAGTTTTCCATTGCAGATTTCAATTAAATGATCCTTGCTTTGACAATTTCCATCCTTCTTTGCCAATGCACTACTGTCATATAGATGACTGTGACTGCGTAATTCATAGTGTGCATCTATTACCACAAAGTGGCACTAGTGACTGTATTTAGGACGGTAATCCTCTATGACCCTGTTCCGGATGGGTCATAGGTTTTATATAGTTCGATGGTCATAGGTCATAGGTAACTACGATAACTGTGCTACAGTTATCTTGCATCTGTCATGATGCAACATCAGCATAGCTATGCAGCAAGTGTTCATTTATTGCCCCTGAGTGCCAGAACATACTCTGGCAGAGCGTTCACCAACAGTAACGTTTAGCACACTAACTGGCTAAAGTTACTAAGAAGCTGAAAATAGTCATAGTCAGCCCATTTCCATCAGCAAGAATAACAGAAAATGTGGATTTATATCGATTACCAAGCCACATTCTTGGCAAGAATGGATGGATTTAATGTTAGGCAGCCCCAAGGGCTGAATAAAGGCAAATATTCAGCAAATGATTAAAAGTGGTGAAATTGGCTTCATAGATTCAAGTCCCATAAAACACCTTTCAAAGATGTGACTACATGGTGCTCTTAGCCTACTGGAGCCCTGGGAGTATCCAACAGTAGGAATGATTTGTATGTAACATTTTCTGACACCACAAACCCAGAAAAGAGCATGTGATATAGGTGAGGTAAGAGGGGCAAGGATAATTTAAATGGTGATGATGTTTTGTACACAATCTTTCATTTCACTTTTTTGTTTTGTTTACCATGTCATGTCTGAGCTGTTTTGTCTTGTTATAATTTGAAAACAAAAAAAAACACAAAAATGATAATAATTAATAATCTTTACCAAATACATGCATGCAGTATATGAGTATCATCAGAAATTAAATATGAAACCAGGTTTAAGAAGTACGGGGGCTGAATGTGGACCGCAGGCAACTGGTTGTTCATCAGTGCTATAAAGCGATATAGTGTAATGCCTCTGTTCCAAATGATCATATATAACCACTTCGTTGCATTTCTGAGCATCATCAATAAATAGCAACGTGTTTTATGTAATGTAATGATCTTGCCAAGAATTTGCTTCCCCCTTGTCACAGTGAGGGGTAGATATCAATGCAGGGCATTGTACCTCCTCCAAATAACTGAGCATTAATTTCACTGTGGAGTAACCAAATTTCGTGAGTCATTACAGATTAATATTTTAGAGAGCTGCAGATATAACTCGCTTTTTAGGGAGGAGGGATGTGGCGGGACTGACTTCAAAAGAGAAAAAAAACATCAAAGGAATGAACTGCATGCTGGGAACACTTAATTATTCACATCCAGCAACATGTTTGAATCCAGACACTCCCTCTGTCCTAATTACCAGATCAATGACGCCATTGAATGCCCACATAACGCCTTTCTCCCACGACATTACCCTGCGAGTCACCACAACTCCCCACGTATGTGAAATCGAGCACGCTGCCATGCTGTTTGTTCCCCCTCTGATTAGTTCCTTTCATTGATTAATTGATTGAAGGGCGAATTCAAATGAAGACACGGTCTGGCGGGACTCCTGACAGGACAATCCAACCAATCCGTCTTTTGTAACTGGGAGCATTATAAATGCCCCACTAACAAAGACGAATTGGTGCAGTGGTCGGCTTTGTGCGTGATGCAATCAAATGCATGACCTTGGGACTGTAATCAAACTGTGATCCATATGTCTGCCCGGTGACTGAAAGTGCCATGTAATGGAATGGAATGGAATGCTGAACAAGGAGGTGACTATGCACCCAGAGCCCTCTTTCCAAGCCTGTGTAATCTGTCAGTAATGTAAAGATGTCTACTTGTCTCATTAATATATGTTTAACATTCTTGCTAAAGACAAAGCCGATTCGAATTTCCAGCAGCTAATGCAGTGTATTAGACATGGATCGATTGCAGCAATACAGTAATCTAAAAGTAAGGCTGGGACTCAGCTAAAAATACCCATTTAATGATGAGGTAATTTTGGCAGGCTGCCCTGGCACCCTCCATTTACACTTCAGTCAGAGTTTACACTGTACAGACAAGTCTTCCCATAGGCTATTAGACAGCCTAATGTAAAACATTCCATACACAAATCAATCTTCAGTTACCACCCCACCCTCCTGTCTCGCACATAGCCTACTGTATGTTACGCATTCACTTTTGCTCTCGCATGCAAAGTTTGAGTACAGTATGCATACTCACTCTTTGATTACACACTGTTTAATAGTTTCTTACAATAATGAAATGAGTCAAGTAGGCTATCACACTCATAAATCCTTTAACGTTAGTCATGGAAAAATTGCCATTATACAGTACAAAAATCAAAGGTTCCAAAGTGAATAATGGTGTATATGCCAGGTTGTGGCACTTTACCTGACAAGAAAACCTAGCCTAGAGCAATGTCACCTTGGTGAGACATACAGATATTGGCAGGGGAGGAGTACTGTAATTGCACCCTATTAGAAGATATAGATGTTATTTCCCCTCTTTTTGCCATTCTCAGATACATCATGAACTCCCACAAATCCAAAATATGATAGAGGAACACCAAGAGAAAACTGAAATAACAGTATGTGTGTGAAATATGTTAAGTAATATCTAAGATAATAAGTTGCTAAACTCTTGACTGTGCCCTTTAAGAATCATCTGTTACCCTGGATAGAGAGACAAGTTCTAGTTTGAGTAGAAGGCAAAGCCACTTGTAATGGAGAGGGGAGGACATAACTACACCACAGATGGCAGCAATTTGCCTTATCTAGTCAGACAGGCTCTGGAGAGGAGAGAGAGAGCAGGACAGAGAGAGAGAGAGACAGAGAGAAGGCTAAAGTCGTTGCTGTAGAGGATGAGAGGAAAACCCTCTCCTGTGACACATCGTCAGGCCCTCAAACAGGAAGGGTGAGAAGAAACTGAAGCTCGGGTCACAAGAAAGGGGTGACGGATAGCATATCACTAAATGTCTGGAGTTAGCCCACTATGTAGCTGAAGTGGACCACCACTTGCTAACATGTTGGGTGAGGACATTAGTCAAGGTACTGCAGCATTAAAGAATCAATATCCAAGCAGCAGTGAAGGCGAATTGTGATATTTGGATTCATCTTCATGTCGACCGAGGTTATCGAACAGCAGTCCCTGTCCAAAACCCATGTGGCTCATAAATCTAAAATGTCAAAAAATAAATAAATAAATAAATGAAGCCTGAATGATTCGGTTTCGATTGAGAAAATGCAATGGGTAAAGATTAGGTGCATAATCACAACCTCTGTTATTTCCATTAATGTGTGTAAGGGAAAAGACAGATAAGGACTGCAGAGAGGGTTATGATACTTTGATGTGAGTGCTGTAAAGGCCTGCATACTAAAATCCCTCACACACAAAAATGTTATGTTATGATAAACCCCAAAAAAGCTCACTGCAGCTCAATGTAATAAAGGACACAACGCACATTTACATATCACACATGCTGAAGATGAAATGCACAATGCGTCTACACATCTGTTGATAACAAAGGCTCGCATCTAGCGATGACTGTACCCCCAGCTGTGATGCTGCCACAGTGAAGGCTTTTGAGATGCGGGAGCAGTACCTTGAGACAGGTGGGATAAAACGCAATGCGCCAGCAAGCAGTCAAGCTAGAAACATATTTCAATGTTCTTTTTGCACACTCCAAAACCTTTGCATGCTAGATAGCTTGACAGATTGGGTTCGGCTATATGTCAGTTACTCTCAGTATCTAATGAACAGGCAACAGCAAAACACCGTCTTGGGATAAAAAAAAAAAAAAAAAAAAAACATAGATGCAAATTTACGTTTGTAAACTGCTTGACACATATCCCACAATCCTATGTGACAGAAGGCGATTTGGAACATACAGTACAATCTGAGAGATGTGTTTTGGACCATATCATGCTATTCCCCAATGGGATGTGTATGGCGTCACTGCACAAGCCCGTTGGAACACTGGAAGATCAAGGGTACGACAGCCACATCATGGGTGTGCATGCGGTAGGCTGTTACAGAGCTGCGGGGCAAGTAGACGTAGCATAATTATATTACACGATAAACTAAAAGCTTTCTGCAAAATAGAAGAAGCTAATAGAAAAGGGCTTGATTCCTCACACAAAAAAATTGTCACCAAGATGTGCTCTTTGGCGAGCAGCCCATCACACAGTCAGGAATGGGAACAGGCCATTTCTGCTTCCAAGGACAACTTGGAGCTGAAAAAAACTTGCCTGCCTGTCTTCTCAGATTTTTTCACCATAAAAGTCACTCCGACTGCAGTTACGACTGCGGGTTTGTTATCAGAAGGTGGCTGGTTCAATCCTTGGACAAGCAGGAAAAAAATCTCGGTGAGGGAAGTGAATGAATAACGCTCTCCTCTCCCTCAATTACTGCTTGATGTGCTTGAGCAAGGCACTGAACCCCCAGCTGCTTCAGTGGAGCTTCTTGAGGGTCAACAGTAGAAGACTGTGGTTGTACTGGGTAGTTCCCAGGTGTGTATGCTTGTGTGTGTTTGTGTGTAACAATCCCTCCTCCTGCAACTACTCCCCCAGGCCATTGCTGTAAATAAGAATGTGTCTTGGTCAACTTGCCTGGTTAAAGGACCATACAGATACGGTTTATCTCAAGCAAATTTATCTCCTGGTCGCGCTAACAAAAATGTCACCTCTTTCGATGCGCAGTGGGCCAGAAAGGCACTATGGAAAGCGGTGAGTTTGCTGACGTAAACAAGGAAGTGCATGCGGAGAGAGAGAGAGAGAGATAGCGAGAGAGAGAGAGAGAAACAGCCATTTGTTAGTGTGACCAGGAGATACTTTTGGTAGGTTTTTTTAATACAATTCTATGGTTTATCACCATAACAGTCACATTTATTTTAAAAAGGTAAAAGCAAATTAAGCAAATATTGTAAAATCTAAAAAGGTAAGCTATGCTCAGGAAAATGGTCAGGGGTAATGGAACACATATGTGCCGAATAGTAAAAGGGCTAAGAGCCATATTTAGACCAGTATAGTCCTTTAAATAAGGGTTATGTAACTGTGAAAACAACACAAAACATTTATTGACTTAATGGGTACAAACAGACCTATGATGTATCTATTCTGTACCTTTTGAGGGGTTGACTAGGTATGCAAAGTACTTTTAGTGTAAGTAGTAAGGTTGGAAGAACCGGTACAATGCTGATAACATCAGCTTCTATGACCTTATTATCATGTCTTGGGTGTCCCCTACTATACAGTCACCTTAGACAAAAGAGCTTGGTGCAGCTATTTTTTATTTTTTTGCCATGAGTGTTGGCAGCACCACACCATTAACAAGTTGGGTGCAAGAGACATTTTTAGCTTGTTGTAAAAAATTATTAATATCATGTAGCCTGAAGAACCTAAACATCATCACAGGATCGCAGGATGGCCTAGAGTTTGAGAGGCCGACAAGCAACTGAGAGGTTGGTGTATTCCAGCTGTGAACTGGCAACTGGAGGGTAGTTGGCATTACATCTACAGCATCCACCATCTCTGCCAAAGACTCTGGCAATAGTTAGTCTTAGCGGTATGGTTCTACTCTTAGGGATGCTGCAAGTGGTTAAAGCCTAACAACTTACATGAAGATAAAGCATAACAGAATACTGATTGTTGCATACAATAGAGTAGAACCAAAGCAGGTGGAGGCTGGGGTGGTGGTGGGTGAAAACCATACCTCAGGTACAGCATCAGCAAACAGGGTGTGTGTGTGTCTTTAAATAGAGTTAAAAAACAAATGTCCCAAGGGAATGAAAGTATAGATATTTAGAGTGCATTGTAGCCTGGTCCATGTGTTAGGAGCATAAAATCGAAATGCATGGTATGTGTAAGGTACTATGCCTGTATGTGTAGCTAGGAGGAATGTGCAAAAAGACACATTTAAATTAAAGTAACCTTCACTGAATCTTCAGCCCAGAAGTCAGAAGTGTTGGGCATATATTTATTCTGCTACAAAAAAAGAAACACACTCACAATTATGTAAATTAACAGAAAATAATCTGACAAACTGGTGGTAAGAAAGGACTCATGTTATATATAAAAGTAGCCTAATCAATTGCTTACCAGTACATTTTTTATGCCAAAGCAATAGATTAGCTTAGACTAAAGATTAAACTTCCATTACTTTTTTCAAAGCAACAGTTCTGCTACTTGTATAATGGTAAGAAATTACTTTTGATATATGCAAAAGTAATAGACTTCTTAAGTAGTGATGTAGATGGTGAGAAATGACTTCAGTTACATTTAAAGTAATAGTAGTAATTAATAGTAATTAATTGAATCACAATGATAATATGTAAATTATCACTAATAATAATAGTAATAATAAAGTAATGAATTATTCTGTTTTTGATGGTGAGAAATGACTTCTGTTACACTTAAAAGTAATTAATAACTTACAGTACATGAGTTTTGTCAAAGAAATACAGTAGATGCCCTGTTAATCACTTACTCAATGCATGCTGGTGTAGCTGAACTACTAAAACCCCAAAACAAAACAAAAATCCATAGACAGTTAATCAAATATTGTATCCTTAAGCCCTGTGCCCACCAGGCGCCTCCTTTCAAGCTAGAAACCTAAGCAGCTTTTTCAGCTAAACAGCCATTTGGGGGAAGCACTGTGCATGGCTGGTCGCTTGAAGTGCAGTGCCCTTTTGCTTGAAGCTGAATTCTTTTTATTTTTATATAGACATATTTTTGTGCTCTGAGCACTAAAAACAAGCAGAGCTCTCAGAGCTGTTGGGAGCATGCGATGGCGTATCATTACAACTGAAAAGAATGAGATGAAGAAGCCAGTCTTGGAGTGACAAGTCCCCAGTGGACACACAGCCTTACTTCTGTAGACTGTTGTTGATGGAGAAGTATAATTTTGTACATGCTGAAGCAGATACATTCATCCAAGTGTAGTCAAAATTCAGGCAGACAGTTTCCAAGATAGTCAACATTGTACCTGACTCAGTCAGTCAGTCAGTCAGTCAGTCAGTCAGTCAGTAAGTCAGTCAGTCAGTCACTCACTCAATATTGACTGCATTAAAGGCTATACCCAAATGCATCCAGCAGAAAATGAAAAGGACTTATGCAGCTCAAGCAGTAAGCTGTTAGCAATAGTCTGTGCTACAACATGAAGATGTTTTATTTATTTATTATTACATAAATAAAGAACATTGGGAATCTGAATATAGTTTAGCATTGATGCATTTTTAGCTTAATATCTTAATAAAACTATGTAGACAGTAGGCCTACATTACATATTGAAATGGCCAAGTAACCTAATTTACACATGAAGAAGAAGACATCCTGGTAGGTCAAAACTAAAATATAGGTAGGCTATATAGGCTAAGTGTACAATATTAAAGAAGGCAGTGACCTACCATTTCTTCAAAGGGGATATGTTCCACTGACAGGGAGGACTACATGATGACATGCCACACTGTATTTCCCAGTGCCAAACCAAGCCACAAATTATTAATGCTACAGTGTATGTTTTTTACGCACACTTTGGTTTAAGTCCAAGAGGTCATTGTTACAAGAGATGAATTGAATTGTATTGAACAATTAGCACTCTTCCACATTCATGCAACTGCCAGTGGAATCCAAGAACCTCTAGCCATCACAAAACTTTAGATTTGCAGTCTACTGTAGTTACACTGCACAGATGAAAGCCAACCTGCAAAAGGATTACCACTTTGCAAGCCAAATGTAATGTAAGAGGATCTCAGTGAGGAATTTCTGATTTGGGTGCACTGGCGCAATGGGACAATGTTTACATGTTTCACAAAACACTCTAAGTATGAAAGGATAAATAAATGAGCAATGACTGACTGACTTGGTGAATTAATGAATGAATGAATGAAAGAAACAGGATGTAAGGTGCAAAACATTGTGATAATGACTGAACAGAGATGACTAAATAAGAATCCAAGCACCAAAATAACGAACAGCATTAGACTAAGGACTCCGCCGAGGGCCAAAATGTGATGAGCAGCAGGCTGTGACCTCCACAATTTCTAAGATTAAAGGGACACAAATTCTCTGGGACAACTATGACAAAAGACTGTGAGCTGGAGTGGGTTTAATGTCATTCAAATGAAGCAGGCTGAAACAAAAAAAGAGAGGCCTGGCATACTAACAATACACACTAGTCTAAGGCATACTTAGTATGAAATAAATTGATATCGCTGCCTAAGCAGTGGTATCATATAACTGTTTTTCTCCAGAAAACAGCACTCAATACAGCAAGGGATTGGTTCAGTTAATTGAGCTGATGAAAGGGTTAAGCATGTTGCAGTTTTTCAGACCTGTATCCCCTCTTGAGCAGCAAAAGGCCATCTTCTTACTTAAAATAGCTGAGTAGGATGGAATCGCACTGAGCTCTGCACTCCAGTGTCACTGGGTCTGATTTATTCCATCATTACTATGAATGATTGGCCCTTCAAAACTCTCCTCTATTATCCACAGATGGGATGACGAACCATATTTCATCTTGATTTAAGTATTTATTGCTGCAATTCATGCTAAAGACCACCTGTCCATAACCCTAAAAGGCCACCTGTCTTTGCCACACGCGCCGCCCTCACACAAACACTCTGCGTGAACAAAAAAGGCACATTACAAACGCTTACAAACATTACAAATGTACTGGTATGGGTACATAAATGTACCCACTTGTACGGTATTGCGGAGGCACAACATCATATGCATCTCAGTGAGGGTCTTACCATTTTGAACATCCAATATGTGATGTTTGTCTAGCATCCATCCTCCCATGTTGGAGGCATCTAGCTCATAGCCTTGTAAAATCGCCGTCCTCTTCTCCCAAAGCACCACGTCCAGGCAGGATTCATACTCGTACCCCACAGACACTGTAAGTAAGATGACAGAGACCTGTGGTGAGCAAGGTTGCAACCTCCTCCTCACCCGACGCCTGCGAGAGGCAATGATGCTTACAGTCAACAAGACATTCAACACACGCTGAGGTGGTGGATGAATCTTGCGGTTGTTTAAATTTCTCCAGATCTCTCCAGGTGGCTGAACAATGCATCAGAACTATTTAAGGGATAGAACATGAGAAGAGGTAGGTCGTGGCACATATCACCCCCTGTGGTGATTTAGCGTCAAGCACAAGTCATAGACGTAATGCTGTAGATGATGATCACACCCGAGATAGGATATTAACTCTATGCTACTTATTATAACTAAGTGTCATAAAGTGTTTAAAGTAGCGTTTCTTTTTAAATAAAGAAATAAGCATTTTGATCAAATTGACCCCCTAAAATAATTTGTAATTATTATTATTTAATTTCCTTCCCTGAACCATTATGTCATCCAATAGTGTATATTTGCTTTAATAAAATGCCATCCCAAAATATTTCTTTAATCCATTGCATCAGTTGCTTTGTCAGAAATCTCCTTAGAGCTTTCAACAGGCTTACTGTAAAAGTGTGATGGCTAAAGATTTTCAGCTCGTATCACAATTCAAGGTTGTTGTTGTTTTTTTTTTTT
>OMKL01086695.1:12346-35213 GCA_900302295.1 Parasudis fraserbrunneri | reverse complement strand
AAATTCTGGGAGGAGAAAGATATATTTTTCAAAACCCTATTCCAGTTTATGGAAGGGTTTATACAAGCAATGTCTCTATTCCATATTTTTGTAATAGAAAGAGGAGTCTGTGAGAATTCTAGAAGTGATGACTGATGCATATCCCTTAGAGATCCCTTCAAGGTTTTTGATCAGATTAACGAGTGGATGGGTGACAGGCTTAATATTGAGTGGGATTCCAATTGCCTGTATAGTCGGTCGTAACTGTAAATATAAGAAAAAATAATTTGGTGAGATATTACATGCTTCCCTCAGGTCCTGAAAGGTATGCAAACCATTTTCATTCGTAATATCACCTAAACTATGTATACCAACATTGCGCCATTGAACTGATAGAAATGGTTGCCCTTCAGACTGTAAAGCAAAATTTTGAAAAATAGGAGTACTGGCATGCCATTTAGTTTTCCATTTACAAACCATTTCCATATTTCGCCATGTTGAGATTGCATGAGCTATGATAGGGCCGTACCTCAGTCTACATTGTCGGATAGAGAGATGTGTAAACAGCACTTCATTTAGTGGACTCCTTACAGCATCAATCACAGCGTTTGAACTGACATCACTAAACCAATGTATAAGTGGATGGAAAATAAGAGCTTGAAAGTACATTTTGAAATTGGGCAAAGATAAGTCGCCTGACTGACTCTTCCGCTGTAAATTGGTACGTTTAATCCTAGCATGCTTACCTTTCCTAATAAAGCGGGTAATTATACTATGCAATTTTTGCCAGTACTTAGTAGGGGGTGCAAGAGGTAACATTGATCTGCAGAAATTAACCCTGGTCAAAATAATCATTTTACTTATTGAAATTCTGCCTAATAGAGGGATAGGTAAGTTCATCTATCTTTCCAAATCAGATTGGACCGTATTAAGAATAGTACAGTCGTTTTTTAGAGATCGTCTTTTCAATTGAAGGAAAAATATTCATACCTAGCTATCTGAAATGTGTTACCACTGGAATGTTAAAAGTTTTGCATTCATCCTTGTAAACTGGATTTAGAGGGAGTAAAGAAGACTTTGTCCAATTCATTTTATAACTGGAACTATGACTAAATTGATGAATAATATTCAGGGTACTTGTATGGGATTGCCTAATATTTGTAAAGATTGATAAAATAGCATCCACAAATAAAGAAATACGATGTTTGGTCATATTATTTATTTAATTATTTCTATTCGGAGGTGCTTCGCATCTAAAAAGAGTCCATGTTTAACTTGCAAGTTAATTACTGGCGCAGAGCTGGACTTATGTCTTTTGTTCTCTGACAATAAAGTACTCACATCAAAGTCTTTAGACTCTTTCTCTAGGACTCTACAATGACTGCTACATATTTTCAAGAATAATTGTTCAAACAATCAACAACAGGTGTTAAGTCAATATGCCACAAACCATACCTGACTGTGTAAGACCTTTGCTTTTCTCTGATGTATTTATTCATTTATTTCAGGGGAACAATAAAGAGATCCCTGTCCAAAATAATCAAAATAATAAGAGTCTTTCCTGGCTCCTCACAAACCCTTTTAAATCAACAGTATCCAGGGGCAGAAGTCTGTTGAAGGAGTAAAAGAGCTCCAGGCTAGCCAAAGTAAAATAAACTAGAAGAGTGCGCTCAGTAGAGTGCAAATCTCCACCAGGCGGCATGCGTTAATAATACTAATAGCGATCTATTCAGTTTCCCTTTTCCACTAATTCGGTCATAATTTAGCCAGATAATGCATTGGCTAGTATTTTTGTCAACTGGAATGTAACCTTCTACCTAAAGCCAGGAAAGACTAGCACTGCATCTGATTACCAGGTTTACCCTCTTGCACTCAAAAGGTGTAATCATTTATACTTAGGTAACTTTACTTTAATAATGAATGTTATCTGAATGAAAATTCCTGAGTAGAAGTACAAACAATACTGCTGCTCGCTCGACTGAGCTCACAAGCCGTTTGGATGTTTTTCTCAAGATTGCCTGCTGACTCATCTAAATTGTCCCCCTAGCTTACACAATGTTGTTGTAACGAACAGATTCGCTGGGAAAAAAACCCACATAGAAGTATATTCCACTGATTTCACACGAGCATTTCCTGGTTGATAAGATGATGGTGGCCTAACATTAATAGCCAATAGCTCACATTAGATACTTAACCTGCAAACATAAGACTGTTCTGACAGCACAATATTGATGTAACTATGAGATTCGTTGAGGACATTTTTACCTACAGGTAGCTGATTACCGGAGGCTCTCTGACCACCGAACCTGTGTAGTACACTATTGCCCTCTTGCGTTCAAAAGGTGTAACTTTATAGCCTACTGATTATCTATTTGAATGGACAACAATGATGGAAATTAATGCAAATAAAACAGGTTTTCCAAAGGTTTTGATTCACCGCAACCACGAGAGGGCCTTCATCATACAGTCATAACTGTGCACAAAAAATTATGCTGATCTGCCCAATAGTATGCAAGATAAGCTGCGGACGAACAGACAGACAGACACACACACACACACACACACACATACACACACAAAGACATGACCAAATGCATGATCTCCCCAGGCTGTCTCCTGGCGGAGATAATAAATATCACAGACAGACAGAGGCAAAAACACAGATCACACTCCAATTTAATGAGACAGGACTGTCAAAACAGCCGGAGTAGCCTGGACATGGCCTTCACGATCGTGTGTATGATACTAAAGCAATGTCAGAGGTTGGATGATGATGACTGACCTAGGGCTATCCCGAATGCTTAGAAGTGTCTAAGTGTCAATCGATGCCATGGTAATCTATGCAAAAATGTGTTTGTTTTGTTTTTTACCACTCCAAAAAGGAGCCTACATCAGCATAAGAAATAGCTTATATCAATAATAATCCAACATTCATTTTGAAAATATTGTTCTCTGACAAGGACCCTTAGTCATGAGAACTTTCAGAAAACCTATCTACTACATTTACCTGCTGCATTGAAACATGAACAATGAAGTTTCAATTATTCATTGATAATTATCCTATTACTGAAGCTTTGAAGAACAGAAAATGGTAATCGTGAAAACCCTAGACTGACGTTACACAGAGAACTATGCAGTTTAGCTGCAGTTGTAGGTTGCAGATGTCTGTTTCCCACAGGCTCTTAGGTTACTTGTGGAGGTGGCAAGCTGGGACAGGCAATATATAGTCTGAGCAGCAGAAAGGACTGAGTACATGCAAGACAAGACATAATTAATGTGTAATTGGATCAAGTTTGGGAAATGTATTTGTGGTGGGCCTGCTTGATAATGTGGTGGGCCGCCACAAATAGGTCTTTGTATGGGAAACACTGTTGATGTCATTTTCAAGTTACAGACACATTTCTTGTTAGTTGCATGGGGTGTTAGGCAATTCAGATACAACTCAGTTGCATGTACTCAAGTTGCATGTTAAAGTTGCCAGCCTCAGGGCATCACAACTTTGTTTAGTCAAAATAAAAAACTGACTGGTTTGTCGCCTAGTTTAGCTATGGCATCAGTATGACCTAAATAAACACCATCAGTGTCAATATCACAATGCACATGCATGCATGTATGCTGATGCATACAAAAAAATTGCCATCAATCCAGCTTGCCATCCAAACTGGGCCAGTTTACCCCAAGTGGACAAAGAGCGCCAGGATAATGAATCACTTAACTAAAAGTGAAGAGGAGCTGTGCATAGAACATACATCTGGTAGAGAGTAGCATCATCTCTAACGTGTCAGGTTGACTCAGGTATATTTGATACTGTGGCTGGCTTTTCATGAAATGGGCTAAACAAAGCCATATGTAGACCAAGGGGAAACAATTTCCTCTGCAGATGAACCATTATCTGTAATTAGTCAAGAGGTATAGGTGAAAGAGGTTAAATGGGTTTGGTCTACCTATCTAAGACCGGATAGGCTCATAAGTCATAGTGAGATGTATATGGTCATGTGACATCCTAGATAAGTACTCCTACTCTCAGAAGTGTGCTAAGTATGGGCCCTGATTATTCAGAGCAGCATCATACACCAGAGTAAATGTGTTCCATACAGTGGAAGACAACAAATAACACTTCCTCAGCAGGTAGGTCAGGCTACCAGGGTATTGTATGTTAGCTTATGAAACAGAGTCATGGAAAAAGAAAAAAACAAGCAACTTGAAGGTAAGCAGTATATTTAGCATTCCTCAGGCTATAACATTTTTGCTGTTTAAAGTAAAACAAAAACTGGCAAGGATGAGTATATTTGCCACGTCTACTCTTGAGGAAAAATTGCCTAGTCTGACAAAAAAAACATTTAGCCTAGTCTCATTTAGGCTATTTCTCATATCGCAATATTGCAAACAACAGAAAAATCGCAATGTCACATTTTTCTAGTATCTTTCAGGCCTAGTAGCCTACTTTATGACCCAATAAGAAGAAAATATGCTCACATACAGTGTTTGTGCAGTGCAATTCCCTTTCTCAAAACCCAAATACGGCAGGATAAACTCCAACACATAGGCTTTACCAACATAATACAAAGGGCTTTTTACTGTAACTGTAGACAATCATCAATATGAAATGGCCAGTAATGGCAACATGTAGGCTATTATTGGATACTGCCTCTCTAAAGTTCACACAGCAGCTAAGTAAATAAAAATATGACCATTAAAGACCGTTTTAATGTAAAGTAGTTGTATAAAGAGCTGGTTGGGGGCCAGAGGATCAAACTGTAGTCAGCAACAGCATGAAGCCCTAGGGTGTGATTATACACAGCCTCCTTCTCATCTTAAATTCCCTTCCACATAAAGCTAGCTAACACACAGCAAGCATATGGCTGACAGCTACGGCTCACCCTCTACATCCTACATCTTGTGCTAGAACACCATTACAACATTACTAGCGGCTTACACTCTCTGCTCACACAGAGGTTATCTACAGCACTAACAACAGTATGACCCTATTTACAAAAGCCTTGTCATAATTCATTATGGTTTGACTTCGGGCTACTTTTTTTCCCCTTTATGCTAAAAACAGCTGAAAGCAACAGAGAAAGAAAGAACTATGCACCCTTCAGTAGTTATCTTATCGTACATCATGGATGTACAAGGCATTGTCCAGGAACACTATAATATAATATATTTATTTTAGTCTAGAACACTAATGTGCAATACTTTTCACTATTGTACATCTGATCAGGCTGTATATACTGTATATAACCACCGACTACATGTGCATAAAGTAACGTGATTTTTCTTTTTTGCTACCATTTTCTTTTTTTCTCTTCATTCCTCTGCACCCCTCACCTCTCTGCACTATTTGTATCCTGTTAAAGTTCACAGAAATGGTTCACCTGTATATCGCGTATATCACTTCTTGCACTATTTGTATCCTGTTTACGGCTCACAGAAATGGTTTAACTGTATATAGCTTATATCTATATTATAAACACTATAGTATATAGTGTATAATGTGTATATCTCTGAAGTTTGTTGTGTTGTTTTTTTTCTTTCTTTTCTTTTGTGTAAGTACATGTGGTGCTGCAAGGCTGGAGTCAAATTCCTTGTATGCACACACATACTCGGCAAATAAAGCTAGTTACTATCAGCCAAATGCAACTGGAGCAGGCCAATTTGACTTGACACCGGCTATTGTCATTAATCACAGATGTCACAATAATCATCATCATCTCAGTTAGATTAAGCAGTACAAGAGGCCATTGGCCTGTTCTCTCTTCTGGCTCTCTCTGTCTCTTCTGCCAGAGTCCAATTTAGAATGGTGCTGCTGTATGTATCAGATCCCAGCAGGATGCAGGGGCGCTGGGTTTGTCCTTCATTGCAGGTGCCACATATAAAACTGTCCCCAGCCTCCATTCTGTGGCTAAAGGAAGACAGGAGAGGAAGAGGAGAGGATACAGACATAGATAGAGTGGAATGAGGCCAGAGGATATGGCAGGGAGGGCAGCGGGAAAGAGGGAAGGGAGGCGGAAACGAGAGAAGTGAATAGGGGGATAGAGAAGGATACCTGGTTGCCTATGCATGGAGTGTCTTTACACACCACTGAGCCCACCTGCTGGGCCCATCCTCCGAAGCCACACACCTTCCTATGCTGGCTCCCTGGGGGCTCTTTACTTCCTCTAATAGCCACGCATCACTCTCCCCTCTCTGCCCTCATCCTCTATAACAACCTTGGCCATCACTCTCTCCCTCTAACCAGCCACGGCCATTGTTCTCTTCTCTCACCCCCTCTGCTCTCCTATCTCCATCATCCAAGCCCTTTTCTCTGCCCGTATAGGTCCCCTGTTCCAAACGGGTTGGAAAAGCCTTGTCTGTTCTTTGTTTTAGCTGGGTTTGTCTGTGATTTCACCTCCCCTCAACAGCTAGGCCTATCCTGTTGTTTGTAAACAACCTCTACCTCTCTGCCTCGGCACACTGACATCATGCTGTTTGTATTGTCTACAAAGCAAGGCGTGTAGGACCTGAACATAATACAGTCCTAAATAGGGCTAGAAAGATATCATACAAGTGGAGATCAGCCAGATACAAACATTCTATATCACAGGCAGGAAATTATCATGTCTAACTGGAGATTTATCATTCTGTGATGTAGTTTAAATCAGACTGATCTGACATAGCATGAGCCTATGAGCCTGTCTGTTGCACCCATTGAGCAATAGGCTACACAGACAGATATAATGACAGTCATCTACTGCCCTCCACTATGACTTGCTCTGGAACCGAGTGGTACACAGCAGACAAAGGATAATACAAAAGACAGTTCTGTCCGTCCACCAGATAGGCTTAGAGGCCTAACATTTAAACTGTAATGACATGAGGATGGATATTTTTGGGTGTTTTGAAACTGCTGTCTATTTGACCTTTTTCAACTTTTTGAACCCTGTGTAGGACCTAGCTGAATTGTTGCTATGTAAAAAGCTGAATGCCCTCCTCACTTGGGCTAAATGGTGACTTAAGACGTTGTCAGATTGTGTCCACATTAAATGGGATGTAGGCTAATAATGAATGTGAACATAAATTCACATCAGGATTAATTTAAGATTTAGCTCATGGTGACTGTAATCGTATTAATCAATTTCCATAACATGAACATCAGATAACTTGAAGCTGGGGTTCCGTTCAAAATACGCCTAATGATGTATGGATATGAATTCCTACCTTTAAAGACTAAAAGTGAATGCCCATCCCCATCCATGAGAGACAATACAACGTTAGGCCAACTGTAATTCTGATCGTTATAGATGTAGATAAATGCACACACATTCACTTGAAATTGTAGCACAACATATACCACTTTTGCAGAAATTACCCCCTACCTACAAAATATGTTTGCAACAAGAACAGCAACAATCTACGCCAACATTTATATTTGAAAGCAATTTCAGCTGAAGATGACCGTATATCAAGGCTGACGCTGAAGAGAGAACCATTGGATAGCGTTACAGAAGATCAGCATCCAACACTCCTCCAGATGCCTTGGAAGAATAGTCTCTGCTGACTACATATTCGTTTAGGGTTAAAATTATTGTTAGGAACATGCTGTCTTACCTGGAGATTTTAGTACGATGATTAAGTCACCTTCTTCTTGGAATTATAAGAGATGATGCTGGTTGTCTCAGACAAGACACTTGTACGGGATCGCGCATCACTCAGAGCATCTCACCGAAATAAAGCGGACAGAACAGAAGAGCCTACCCGGGAATCTGAACACGTTATATCCAGGGACCCCGGAACATGCATGAGAAGGTCACACTGCAGTTGTCTGATAGAGGGATACTGCGTGGATTGGAAACAGGCGAAACCCCACCCGAGACGGGGTGGCTTACCTCAAGCCTAGTCATCTGTACATCACTTTTCTTTTTCTAAAGAACGTGTGCGTGCGAACGCGCATAGAAGTGCGATGTGGTGTAGAATCTGTTCTGTACACATACAAACAATAATAATAAACAAATAAATACGTCTACACAAATTGCAAATAAGTCACATTTGTTTAAATCACACTATCCTATTTAATTAAAGGAGTAAAGAGAACAGGTAGTCTACAGATAACCTGTGATATTTAGAGATTGACATATGAATGTTGTGACATAATCAAGAGATTTATATAAACTGGTGATCCCTCCAAGTGCGTGATTACCAAGTTTGCATGCAGCTCAGTGGGTGATACCATTTACTAAAATGACATTACGTAACAGAACAATCACGGTGAGATTGAAATCCATCATATTCCACATCACGAACTGCTTCCGTTATTGAACTAAATGCCAAGCTGAGATGAAAGGTAAACAGATAAGGCCTAGTTTACCTAACAAGTGTAGGCTATCCCCTGCAGTCATTTCTTTGTGGACATGCATGCATTCCGCTAGCCATGACTTAAAAACATGAAACAATATGAAGAATCATTTATGAAGTCAGCCCATATGTAGTCTCTCAGCTGGTCCAGTAAATCACTCCAGTGATTGATACTGACGTTATGTTATTCTGGAGGATGCAGGCTATATTAAAGGGTAAGTTCAGAATTCTGGACCCCTTGCCCTATTTCCTACTTATCAATGATGTTGTCGATCGGTAGAGACCTTTCTCAGCACATTCCATGCTGTTCTTCATACTGGATACGCGCAGCTTCGGCTAGTATGCCACAAAACGAATGCAAAGTCAATGGGGCCACACTCCAATTTGTAAAAGCCCTGAAATGAACGTTGAAACCTACTCCACAGTGCACCCAAAGTACAGCTTTCAGTGTTCCTGGCTCCAACAAGCACAGCTAGTAATCAAAGCTAATTCATCCTCCCATGACATCACAAACTGCAATAATTCTGAACAGCTTGTTTAGGCTTGTTAATAATATGTCCCCTGTAACGCTAGGAGCATATGTGCCATTGACAAATGTCTTCCATTTGTTTTTCATTTGTCAACATTTCTGTTACTGATTATTTTTCTGGGCTGGGAAATTATGCCCAGCCACAAATCTGGAGGAACTGCTTGGGGTGCATTCCAGTCAGCCAAGAGACCTTTGAAGGGAACTTAAGGAAGATTAAACATTTTCTCCAATGTAGGCAAGTGCAAGACAGTCAAGTTCTATATAGATAAAAACAACTGATAGTTGTGTTCTCAGAGCCTAAAGTTGCTCCTTGGGCAAGTTTTCCAGAAAGATATAGGCTACCCATGTAGGATGTAGGGTATAGGCAAGATCCCTACTGATTGGTGTCCTTGGTCTACCTCCTTGTCTTTGACCTGTCTATACTCGAACCTACAGATGCAGTGATGTACATTCTCTCTGGCCGAACTCATGACTCATGGAGCATGGAATCCTCCCCACATCAGCATAGTTGAATTCCAGAGGAGGATTCGGATACATGTTAGATTATACTCTGAGTCTCATTCTACTGTTATTCAGTGATAAAAGATATTTGCCCTGAATTGTTTATTTTCAATAGGACCAACTTTAAAATTTAAATTGTTATCCATATCTACAGGATGATGACCCCCCTCCCCAAATGTCAATCAAAACCATATATAGAGATTGTGTAAAAACAATGGTCTCATGGTGGTCTCATGGTGATAAATGCCTAATGTCACAAATGTTAACTTGAATAATGTAACTCAAATAATATGGCATCAAAGTTAATTGATATTAGTAAGGGACTAAGAGAGACAAGATACTAAAGATGTCCAGTGATTAGATACATTTATTATTTATTCATGTTTTACTTTTTGCATATGTGAGTGGAGACAATTCTAGACCTGTCACCTTTGTGATGTGCAAATTAAAATTTTGTGACTTTGTCTGAGGTGAATAAACTCTTCAAAATGTAATCCTTGTAAATTGCTCTTGGCTTTTCAGGAAACTAGCTCTTCGACCAACATTTCTGACATTCTTCTCTAAAAAGGGAATGGTGAGGAAATGGCAAAATGCCTAAAAATAAACATAACAAACTGTTGCCTATCAGGATTAGATCATTACAGAATCATTGCAGAAGTAATTTATTTTGCTGTTTAGTAGGATACTCATAATCTCGACAATCTCTTACAAAACTGCATAAACACTGCACTGAAGGGCTGCACTTGTGAAATAGTATGCTTGACTAATGTCATTATGAATAATGCTGTAGGCTACAGTATGGATAATGCAGTTACGGTGCCATTTTAGTTTAGTCAAATTCATAGCAGCCTGGAGAACAAAGCACTGAGTGCCAATAACAGCCGCCTGCAACACTGAAGATAACATACACAAGGTGCTGTGTTGACACTTACTGCTGCTTCACCCTGAAATAAGACTAACTGACTGCAACGACCTGCACTTATGTTGGTCCATCCTATCGGGTCATACAAAATTTAAAAGAAGGAAAAAGGAAAACTGTTATAAACTATGGAAACCTTCAATGTAAACAACAGGAGATAAGAAAGTTATCAGAGATTGTTCGCATGAGTGGCCAACACAGGTTGGTCACTCCCTCTGTTCAGTAAAAAGGTGAATTGTCGTTTTTTTTTTCTCCTACAAAGGTTTAGCATTAAAAGTTCCTGAAATTGTTTAGGTCTACACATTCACTTGAAGGCAGGAAATGTTTACATACTACACTATATAACAGTTCTAATTAAAGGGGAACGCCACCCATTTTAACAATTCACATGTTCTTCCTGTGCCTCAGGACAGTTCAGTCAGTATTTATGAACATGCACCACTCTCTCCTAAAGCTAGATATCAGAGTAAGAACCCTCCAATCAGTGATGTCACTGGGATGTAAAATCTGGGGCTGCTTGATAGACAATGAATGGGGCTCTGACTTTATGAAACCATAAAATGTTTAGCTCTTACACCCAAATTAGGTTTTAATTCTGGTTCAGACATTCTAGCAATGCTAGAGTATGAACGCAATTTTGGTGTAAGAGCTCACACTAACATTGTATGGTCTCATAGGATGCCAGTCTTACATAGTGCAGCTTTAAAATGCACTTGTGCATTTTTAGTTCACAGAAATGTATTTGAATGTCACTTCCAGGGTATTTCTTGAGGCAGAGATTTAGTAAAAATGTATTGCAATTAAATTATGGCAGATAATTAGTTTTGCCACCCTGTTTTTGATGTGTACCTTTCTAGCAGGGTATGACAAAGCTTCATACTGCAAATCCAGATGAAAACAACCTAAGTCTAAAACGTCTATGGCATTATTGACTTTTATGAAAATTCAGGTCAGAACACAGAAAATGAATATGCATAAAGCATAAAGGACACAAGCTAATTTATTCATGCCAAACAATAAAAGGCAAAAAGAGTAGAGGAATTGGAGCAAAAACCTTGTTAAAGGAATGCCTCTGAAATGCAAAAATCAGAGCCCATGATTTCCCAACCAGTAACAGTACCTAGTCTGTCAGGTAAAGAGGCTCTCAAGCCTCCTCAAGCTCAACAAGCACGCCATCACAGTCTTTAGGGTGGAGAAACATAACTGGTTTTCCGTGAGCACCTATTCGAGGTTCGGCTGACAGTGTTCTGATGTTTCTTGCCTTCAGGTCCACTATCGCTGCGTTGATGTTGTCAACCTAAGACAGGAAACATCAATAAATCTTACACGTACTTAAACCACCCAAGTAGCAATTTGATACTTCACTAAGAAAAGGTTAGAATAAGCGCAGTCTACCAAACTTGATCAGGGCTGTCTCACCTCGATGCAGATATGGTGCATCCCTCCAGCCTTGTTCTTATGCAGGAAGCCAGCAATTGGGCTTTTCTCGCCCAGAGGATGAAGCAGCTCCAGCTTGGTGTTCCCCAGTTCCACAAATACAGTGTAGACTCCATGTTCTGGTAGGGGCACCTTGTCGCTAACTGTAGCCCCCAGCACGTCTCGGTAGAGAGCTGTGGCCTTCTCCATGTCTGGGACAGCAATTGCAACATGGTTCAGCCTCCCTAGCTTCCATAACGAACTAGGAACTCCCTGATGGAGTGGTGCTGTGGTTGAATGCATTCTCAGCAGGGTGTGCCGTGCGCATCTGGAAATACCTGAAACTGAATAGACAGATGAATATGATGATAGGATAAAAACGTTTTATTTTGTGGTTGTTGATGTAATATTTTGTCATGTCTTTTAAATTAGCCAGGGAAGATATCAGCAATGCTCTGCTACAGACAGTTACACATATTCACTCCTGCAAGCTGACCAGTACAACTACTATCGTCTACGGTTGGCCACTGAAGAGCTCTACTGGGGCAGTTAGATAAAGCAGTGGCCTAAAGGTTAGACAAGTGTGTGCATGTGAATAAAAGGCCACCGAATCCCAGCACCACCAAGGAATTCTAGGGTGAAGGAAGCGAATGAGAACACTCTCTTCTCCCTCAACAGCTACTATTAAGGTGCACATCAGCAAGGCACTTAACCAACAATATCAGTTTTATTATAGATCAGAGTGAAACTGCTACAACAGTTAGAGGACTGTGGTTGTAGGCTACTGGAAAGCTCCCAGGAGTGTGAATGTATGCACATTCATTGTGCTAAATGAAAGTGAAGCAGGACATTGGTAGTGCCTTGCTCAAGGGCACCTTGACGGTAGTTGTTGAGGGAGGGTAGATTATTACACGTTTACTTACCCAACCAAAGCTTATTTATGACTTGCTGACTCAAGTCAAAGATTTTACACAAAACGTAATATCCACTGAATTGCGTCGTGCGCCATCGTGTGGGCAAAATCTAAATGTTTTTCCATACGGAATATCCTCCTGCTTGAACCTAATGATATTGGCCATGTGGCAAGAGGGTGAACTGTAAACGAAAAAACACCCCGGCGCTTATCATCAAGCATTGCACTTCAAAAGTTAGAAAAAGCAGAGTGTGCAGTGTGTCAGCGATTCAATATCAACACAAGAAATACAACGTTAGATAAACTATGTTCTCGTAAACGTTCGTTTCGGCTCAGTAACAAGTTACGGTCTGAGAGAAATCAGACCCTAAGCTGTAGTATAAGACCAACTATTGTTTACTTAGAAACGTAGTATCTTCTGACAAAATCATTGACACACACCTACCTGCAACCTTCAATACAGCGGACGCCATATTCGTTGTTGTTATAGCAAAGACGGAACCTTCTTGCGATATATAGTGTTTTAGGGGAGCCTATTTACCGGTGACACACACCTTCCCATGTGAGGAACGCAATGGCTACTGGAGGAGTATGGGGAATGCTGGAGGACTGTTTAGATAAATTAAACATTAACACAGCGCACCCAGAGCAATTTCTAAAGTAAGTTCAAGTGTGTTTTGAAAAAGTGGTAGCGACATTACTTCATTTTGGTTTGGCTAACATTAGACTAAGTAGCTGGCTAACAGGCTTGCTAACGTTAGGCTATATCAGCACTCAGCAGCTGGCCCACATGTACATCACACGGTGTATCCTTTGCCAGCTCAGAGTGTTGGCTACATCTGAATAATTGTATAGATAAGACTAGACTTTAAAATGGCAAACACAAATGGTTATTATAGGTTGTACAGTTGTGGCTAGGGTATTGAAGTTTGAGCATAGTCTAGTTCTGAGCTGAACACTCCAGGTGTCTGGATTCCCAGACTGACTACATGTCTTTCAGTATCTTACGAGTTTAACAATATTGACATTATCTTTGTATTTTCAGTCTCCAAGATGCAGTGGCAGCAGACTTCACCTCTCTCACCAAGACCCTGTATGACCTCCACAAGTCTCAGGAGCCCGCTGGGTGTAAAGGCAGCCCTCTGGAGCAGCTGGTGGTGGAGAACTTCGACGAGGAGCAGATCTGGCAGGAGCTGGAGCTGCAGAACACAGCTTTATTGAAGAACTTTGAGACTGTTGTTGGCGAAGCTGTCTTTGATGACTCAATATGCCTGCTAGAGGAAGAGGAGGAAAATGTAAATGATGCAGAGGAAGGAGAGGATGTCGATGAGGAAGATGGAGAAGAAGAAGAGGAGGACAAAGAGGAACCATCCACGAAGTCTAAAACATTGTCTGGGCATGGGGCAGAGGATATCACAGATGAGGACTCAGATCTAGATTTTGATGTGGACGCTTTGGAAAAACAAGCGAAACAAAAGAAACGCTTGGCTGGGAAAGGCTCCAAGACACCCGGGGTCCCTTCTGAGGTCGATGACAGGTTCTTCAAACTGTCAGAGATGGAATCCTTTCTCGACAATATGGACAAGCGGGAAGGGAAGGATGGGGAGCCAAACGATGACATAGACTACTTTCAGGACTTGCCCTCTGATGATGATGACGACCTTGACTTGGATGAAGAAATTTCCTCTAAAAAACAAAAGAAAGGAAGCACTGTACGTTTCAGTTGTTGTCACTCGTTACCGTTTAGTCTGATCCAGCCCACGTAGCTATTCTTCTGCACATTGATACAGATTTGATTGTAGCATCAGCAACTATAAGACTTACCCTGTATAAACAAAGATACATCTCTGCTATAAAGTTGATGAAAGAATTATCTGACAAAGGGGTGTTAAAGGGATGGTGTATATTTTCAAGAAGCCTGTCTGATTTCTCTTAAATTGGGAGTCATTTCAGTCCACCCAAAACGCACTGTTTTTTGTTTTGTTTTTTGATATATTGGAAGCAAACATTTTTAGTATTTGTTGGCATAATGCTAAGCATTATGGTGGAGAAACATAACTGGTTTCCCGTGAGCACCTATTCGAGGTTCGGCTGACAGTGTGAAGTCTGGGGGGCATGACACATTCTAAATTCTGTTGCTAAGCAGTATTCATGCGTCATGCCCCGCATTGACTTCCAGTGGCATGCTTAGGTAGCCTTGCAAGCCAGACGAATCTTGCATGATTTCACAATGCAAGGTAGTTTAGGTCTTGCATTGTGAAATCATGCCAGATTCGTCTGCGAATCTGCCAGATGGCTTGCGAGGCTAATGCCTAGCATGATGTTAAAAAAATTTTCTCCTTCCAATATCTCAAAAACCAAAACAATCTTGCAAGTGCTTTTTAAGCGAATTTAAAGGTGCACTCTAATATTTTCAATAATTTGGAATCAGGTCTGTGTCAACTCAACGACGTATATTTATGTGGAATAAGCACCAGTTAAAGATTGCGTCTATGCGTACACAGTCCTAATTCCACTTGACTGGCAGTGAGGACCCTGTAGACTGTCAACCATTAAATTACTTACTTATTAATAAGATGTAATTGTACGTGGCTGGGTAGACACAATCCTAATTCCAATCCAAACAATCAAATATCTTACATAGTGCATCTTAAAAGAGTTGTGACGAATCAGATAGTCGTCTTAAAAAAGTATCCCTTTTAAATCAGTTTGATTTGTTCATACATGTGAATAAGATACCATAATGGGAATGAACATTGTTAATCTATAGTTATTGCTGTTGTTTGAACAATAATATATTATGTAACGTGATAATAACATGTTGTTGTTAAAAGGACAGCAATAACTATATATAAACAATAGTCATTCCTATACCATGATTTACAGGTAAAGAGCTCCAGGAATCTGAAGTACAAGGACTTCTTTGATGCTGTGGATAGTGAACCTGTAAAAGCAGATGACCAATCAGAGGATGAGAATGATGGTCTGGATGGGGTGCAGGAGGAAGATGAAGATGAAATTGGTGATGATGATGAGGAAGAGGAGGATGAAGATATGAATGAGTAAGTCCTTAAAAATATAATTACTTTTTTAGGGGTTAGTGCCATTGGTGTCAGATAATCACATATAATGTACTGATCTAAATCTATTTAGCTTTTTTTATTTTTTATGTTTAATTATTATTTTCTTATATTTATGTCCTATTCATTGCTATGTGGTGCTGTTGACAACAACACAATTTCCCCTCGAAGACAAGTTTGATCTTTGACTTCTGATCTTATTGTGGACTGTCAAGTGAGGTCCAGTGTCAAGGATTGTTTTGATTGTTTGTCTTTGATCTCCTCTTTATGATAAAGAATGCAAAAAATGTACGTTAAAAAAAGATCTCATCTTAAACATGTATGTATTTATAATGTTCCAGGGACTTTCATGAAGATGAGGAGAGCAGACAGGCCAAAGAGGCTCTGAAAAGAGTTACCTTTGACCTTCCTAGAGAAGAGGACAGTGAGGGAGAGGACATGGAGGATATTTTTGGAGGAAAGGCCCCAAGCTCAGAAAAGTCTGAATCCAAGTCATCCTTTGAGAAACGGCAAGAAAAGGTATCCAGGTTCTTGAAATGTTCTCATTTGATGTGCCTATGTATTAAGTATGAGGTTGGTAATAATGTCATCAAATGGCTGCAAGTGTCCTGGCAAATGTCAGTTGTTAATGAATGGGCCTTGATGAAGTGGATCTAAGCCAAAACTCGATCAATGTATAACAGTGATGATGGTGGTGAGCCTATGAAGTAACAATTACCATACAGCCTTCAGACGAGGAACCATGGAAGTACATTAAGTTTTCAGATAAGATTTTTTTATTATTGTTCATTTTTTTCGTTTTAAAATTATGACTATCTACAGACTAAGTTTGAATGTGGGGTTTAGATTCATAGTTACAGACAGTAGAGGTTACATACTTTCAACATTCCCATTTTAAATTATTTGGAGCCACTAGTCTAGACAACTGCAAGTATCCTGGCAGAAACTATGTCTTCAGTGATGATTATTTCTGTTGCCACCTTCAGATGTCTGAGAAGATCCAGGATCTGGAGAAAGCTGCACTAGCAGAGAAACCCTGGCAGCTGTCTGGAGAGGTGTCTGCTCAGACCCGGCCAGAAAACAGCATGCTGGAGGAGAACGTGGAGTTTGAACAGGCCTCAAGGATGGGTGGGTGTCAATGATGTGCCTGTGTGGCATGCAAGTGTAGCTTGCTCTTATCATTTTCATTCACATTGATCCCTCCCACAGACACATTTTAAACAGTTTTTAACAGTACCTTTATTATTTCTTTACTCTCGTCCTTATATGAAGTGAGCTATGTTAGGTTGAATAGCAGGTGTCATCAAACCACATTTTTGAGGAGACATTGCACTGGAATAAGACCACAGTCAAACCAAATATATGTATATTCTTATTTATCAATAAGACATGCAGCTTATGAAAACCCAGACATGGTTTTAGTTCATAGTATGATGAAAGAACACCTGAAACAACCAAAATTCAACATTTTGACAGAAAACATAATTTTCATATGACCTGTTGCAACATATGACTGAAAACAATATAACACGTTAATGTCTGACAGTATTCTTGATGATACATTGCTATATCAGCCTAACCACTTATGGCAAGCACTTTGTGTCTGTGTTCAAGTCAAGTGTTTTTTTGTACTCTCTCAGCCCCTGCTGTCACAGAGGAAACCACAATGAATCTAGAGGACATCATCAAGCAGAGAATAAAAGACCAGGTCAGTGTCTATGGGTCCCAGCAACTCTTTGTGTCTTCAGAAGTTGATGTCTGTACAAATTGATCCAGAATACTTGGGGCATCTATGGATTAGTCTGTGTTCAAGCATTAGTCATATGTGACATGTTGGTTACTATTGGCCCGATTTTGATGAAACTTAGGTAAATTGTGCTTTCCATTGAGATCTGGCATTTGCGAAATTACACTGACTAGGTTAAGGAACCACTCTGGCAATTATCTGAAAATTTTGAATAAGCATATAGTATTTGTCATGAAGGCAAAAGCTCTTCCCATTACGTAGAAAAAATTAAGACTTTTTTTCTATCATATAAGGGAATTTTAATTGTCACTGATTGGCCCAAAGGAGGTGCTGCACCATGCATTTATGGGGAACAACAAATGATTTACTGTTGGCTTGTTGTGTTTTATAAGGTGTTTGATGATGTGGTGCGTAAAGAGAAGCCCAAGGAGGAAGTGTTTGAATACAAGAAGAGGCTAACTCTGGACCATGAGAAGAGCAAGCTGAGTCTGGCTGAGGTTTATGAACAAGAGTACCTCAAGAAAACACAGGTTTGTCTTCTGTTCTCTTATGGTATGCCAGCTGCTGAAGCAAACTGATCTGTACTGGGAGATGACTAGTCCTCCCCTCCATATCAGTGCAGGGCTTTCCTTGACTAAAGGTTGACTGAGACCAAATCAACAGATTAATTGGCTTACCAACTACGAGGGGGCAGCCCTAGTTGGAAGGATATGATCAGGTCATTCATTTCACAATGATACTGTTGGTGTACCTAACATATGCTTTGTTTTCTGGTGTTTCAGCAAAAGACAGAGGAAGAAGAGAATCCAGCCCATGTGGAAATTCAAAAGCTCATGGACACACTATTCTTAAAGCTGGATGCTCTCTCCAACTTCCACTTCACACCGAAACCAGTACGTTTTTCTGTCAGCATCGACTCAAATTGGTTAAAGTTATATTTCATTTAAGTATTTATAATTTCTTTTAAATATAAAAGTACTGGCACATATTCAATCCATAAAAGCCATTACTGGTTACAAGAGGTAGATAGAAGGGGTAACATCAGTCAGGAAATAACAAGAAGAACTACAAAGTAAAGGTTGCGAACAAACTTGAAGTTTTCTTGAAAAGCCAAGCTGTGATCAACAGAAATATGTTAACATTTCCAACAAGCCATCCCCAAGATAGACAAATCAGATTAAAGAGGTGGGACTTAGTTTATTGATATACGACCCTTTCCTTTGTCCAACAAGCTGTCCCCCAACTCTCTATGACACTACGTGTAAAAGTTATTAAGGGTTAAAAATTGGTGAATAAGGGGTTATATGTAGAAAAAGGAGAAGAAAGGTGTGTGTGGGGGGGGTTATCAACATTCATTAGTTTGATATGTCCTAAGTTGAATAGCAAGTTGGAACGCTCTAGCTTAAAAGTTGATAATAGCCATGCCCCTTTATAAGTCTGAGAAAAAAGGGATGAAAAAATGAGTGACAGGAAGGATAGAAGTGACCTATCCATACAAAAAGCACAAGCACATCCCACGGGCATACCCTGAAGATGCCCAGCAATTTTTAAGCTGGTAGCTTCAAAGCTGTAGGAGGAGACCCAGGCTGTGTATAAACAATAGTGATACTACTGTCGTACCACAAACATGTAGTATTTGTCAAATTTGATGCAATTGGACAAACCGTTCACAAGTAACACACTGCTTCCTGTTTACCATGCATTATTTCAAAATTTGATCGGAATCTGGGGGGGGTCACGTGGTTTAGCTTCTCAACTATCTAAATAATACAATTAAAGATGTTGGTCCCTAGATGCCACACAGCAAGTTTTGTGGGAATCGGGTGAACAACCTATGAGAAATGGGGAAAGGTGGTAACCCGATTCCCACAAAACTTGCTGTGCGGCATCTAGAGAATTCATAGGTCCTTATGGCAAATGTGTTAATGACAAGGAGCCACATCTCTGGGTAGAATTTGTGTGACTGCACACCTAATGGGTCAGGAGATATGCTCATTTCAAAACTGAATGTTTAGCCTGATGGTAGCGCTAGAGGAAAGGTCATGGAGGCACCAAACTTAATATGTTTAGTCCTCTAGGGGTCATGAATGTTCACACCAAATTTGATGGCAATCTGGCAATAACTTTTCAGGTTGGCCTGATGGTGGCACTAGAGGAAAGGTCACAGGGTACCTGTATGTACGTGTAGGTGTAATGAATGGCCTTTCCTTTTTTAGATTTTCTGTTTATAGACAGACAAACAAACAAATGGGGGTGAAAACACAACCTCCTTGGCAGAGGTAAATAATAATAATAATAATAATAATAATAATAATCATAAGGGGGGGCAGGGATAGATGCACAATAATGTTAGAAATGGTCAACAAAATTACTGAATTGGTAAGAATAAGAAAATGTACAAATTAAGAGCTAGGGCAGGTATTAAAAGCAGTGTTTTCACCTTGAAGTGAGAAGTTTCATATGCTCCAACCAACCCACAAAAAGTAACTGTAGGCCCATCCAGTGCTCTGAGTAAGGCTATCTTGAATAGAAGACAAACTTCAGAGAGAATTGATCCAAAGTAGAACACTGAAGCACACAGACATAAAGCAATTAACTTTTATTAAAGACTAACATTTCAGTGCATGGTGCTCTTCATCAGAGTCAAAAAATACTGAGGCAACATTCACCCTCTGAAATACCCTTGCATTAGGGACTTGCACAGCATAGGCTGGAAGAAATAAGGAGGGGTCAATAGGCTGCGGATAGACAGGGTCATCAATTAACCAATCATGGAAAAGAAAAAACAAATATACCGTGGCGCTATATTACATGTCTATGACATATTACATCAGTAACCACAGTAAATAGACGGTATCAAATTATCATCTTTATATTAGCTTCTTAAAAAAGTATTAAGTATTCTAGATTAATAATCTTAACATGGTTGAACCATCAGGATTTAACAAGGAACTAAGCCTGACTTGTTTTTTAAGAAACTAATATAAGATGATATTTTGATATATTTATTGTGGATACTGATGTAATATGTATGGAAAAATAATTCTCAAAAAGAGGGGGAATGTTGTAATGCAGTGAAAGACCAACCTTGTACTGTGCTTTTCTCTCTGTCCTATAGCCTGTCCCTGAGGTGAAAGTGGTGTCTAACCTACCCACTATCACCATGGAGGAGGTGGCTCCAGTCACTGCTAGTGACGCTACTCTATTGGCACCTGAAGAAATCAAGGTCTGTTGGTCATTATACTCAACTATTCATCGGATCTGTCTGTTTGTGTCTATGAAGAGTATGACAATAGTCTTCTCTGACCACAGGAGAAGAACAAGGCGGGTGATGTGCTGGGTGACACAGAGAAAACGGAAACAGACAAGAAACGTGAGAGACGCAAGAAGAAACATCTGAAACGTCTCAAGATCAAAGAAAAGGAGAGGAGACGGAAACTGAAAGAGGCCAACAAAACTACAGAGAATAAAAAGGCATCAAAGGCTGAGGTGGCAGATACCTTGAAAAAACTTGCAAAGGGAGGCAAAGCCACGATACTGAAGGTCAGTAGTTGTTTCTGTGTTCATCACTGTTGTGTTTCACACTGTCCATACCTGGATGCATTCAACATTGAAGTTATGTGATGTGGTTAGGTAACAATTTAGCCAAATGTTTGCAAGTCCCACCCCCTATGTTCAACAAAATTTCACCTCTGCTACTATCCACAATAATATGGCCCTCTAGATGCTAGGGATTGTGTGTATCACAAAATCTCCAGTAATTTCCATCTTCAAGTGCTGTCATGTTGCATCAAATGCAACTCACTGTTCCTTTTTTAATGTATTTTCGGAGCACCAATGTCAGAGGACGCAGGGCATAGAGGCAGTTGCTAAGCTCAGATTGTTGGATCACTGTGTGTCATTATTTTTCAAATGGTCAACTGCCTCTTCGGGATAGTGTGACTAAGCTTGCTGGGGTAAACTCAGATTGTTCATACCATGAGATTAGAAGGACTAGTATTCATCTATTTGAAACTGGCCTAGCGGGCAAATCATCTCTGCAGGCAACAAGATGACAAAAGAAAACAGCCATGTTGTTTTGGAGAAGGTTGGAGTGTCATAAGTAATGACAAGACCTTGTTAGCCTTAGTTAAACCCTGTAAGGTTCTATAATGGAAAGCAGGCTTTTCAGTGTCCTGATACCAGTCAGTATTACTTTGGATCAAATATCTTAAGACGTCTCTTTTCTTTTAATTTCAAGAATAGTAATGAGGCTGATATACAACACTGAACTTATTTAGATAGATACTTAACTATAATTGTTCTCTTCTCTGTTAGGATGAAGGGAAGCACAAAGCTCTACGTTCCTCCCAGGCTTTCTTCACCCAGCTGCAGGATCAGGTCAAGAGCCAGATCAAAGGAGCCAAGGACCAGGCCTCAAAGAAGAAGAAACGCAAGGAGATCTCTGTCAGCAAACTCAAATTATGAGGATATTGATGTGTTGTTATCATAATTGACATATTTCATTGTACAGATAATTTTTTATGATAAAGGTGCATTATGGTAATCAGTCTGTGCTTGTACATGTTGTCATTTTCATTCAAATAAAACAAAAAGTGCTTAGATTTATTTGAATTATTCTTGTGAAGGAAGGCACAATTCTCTCAAGTAGGTCCTGAAAGAAGATTAATCTGTAAAAGACATCTTCCATTTGAGGAATACTTGACCATTTTCTTATACTGTAGTATCATACCAGTCATTTTGACATCTGTGTTCCAAGTCACTCTTGCATTCATACAAAAATGAACGTGCCATTTTGTCATAATCTTTTACCATTACTGAAAAATGTTTGAAGATATTGTCTGCCGATTCACCACTGCCATGGGCTTCCATTGTATCTGATAATGTGTCTTACACCATACCGGTGTTAATATGCATTTATTTCCCTTAATTAGTCACCCCACATATATAACATTACCTCTAACCATTTTCAGAAGCAAAGCAATAAGATATTTGTAATGTGATGTTTTTACCAACTTTTTAAAAGTTGAACTTTATGGCTTCAAAACGTATTCTTGAATTGTTAACATGTACTTCCGCATTCTACGCTAGATTCTCCAGAGTTTGTAGCAACGCTTAAAATGAAAACTACGGAAAATGAATTTAAACTAACTCGGACGTCTTTGTCAGCGCGACTAGGGAACAATTAAAAAAATACGTTTTGAAGCCACAGCGTTCAACTTTTCAAAAGTCGATAAAAAACATCAAATGTATAAATGTCTTATACAGTGAGCTTTGCTTCTGAAAATGGTTAGCGGTAATGTGATATATGTAGGGTGCCTAGGGAATATTAACACCGGCATGGTCCTCTTAAACACCACATAAACCCATGAAAGTCACCACATCTGACTAAAATGCCATGCCAACATCTGAGGTGCATTCATTTTCCTGAAAAGCCCCCCCCCCCCCC
>OMKL01086695.1:0-12326 GCA_900302295.1 Parasudis fraserbrunneri | reverse complement strand
ATAGTCCTTTCACATTTTCTCATTGTACCAGGTTCTTGAGGCAATTACAGAGAAATGAGCAATAGTGAGCTAACATGAAATATAGAGTAAACTGCATCACTTTTCAAGCCCGGCCGTGCGCTATGCACGCACAACAAAGGTTTTCTACAGACTCCCAGAGGCACGGGTAACTTCAAGCTGGATTATTATTTTTATTTTATTATTATACCAAAAAATACCCTGGCCTCGGATTGGCAGGGTTTGATCAGTGTTGGTACTTTTCGACAAGGAACACGATGGAAGTCTTAAGTTTTCCGATATGACCCCGGGAACACCACGTGTTAAAAATATGATTGGTTGCTACCTTGAGATTTTGGAATGTCTGATTACAGGGCCTGGGAGTCACATACACCGGATCCTTTCTGAATCTGAGTGCATTTGATTTATTGGTAGCTGTTTGGATATAAAGAGAATTTCAGCAAATGGTTCTTAAACGTTTTTGCCTACCCCGCATGCAAGTCCACGGTTCTCATTCCTCAGTCATGACAGTAATGACGAAGATGATGACAACAACAACAATAATGACGATATTGATATTTTGGTTATGAAGATGATAGGCCTGCCTTGGATGCACTGCTGACATCTACTGGCGGATTTAGTTTTACTAAGCAGGTTTTTGAAAACTCCCCATGACGTCACGTAAGATCGCATTCATTTCACGGAAGTCAATCGAGAAACGCAGCAACCAAAATAAGTTGCTGTTTACTTGGCTGAAGATAATAACAGGTAATGTGATTGTCAAATGTTTACTTGATGATATAAACATGGGCTACTAACCTTTCGACATCTTTCTCATATGACGCAATTGTTTCATGCGTTCGATCAATTACGTTACACAATGTATTTTTGTTATTTAGCCAGACTAGCTAGCGTTAGCTAGTTGCAGCAAGAAGACTACAAACGCTGGCTAACAAAGGCTAGCGTTAACAAGCTTGAATTGCAGACTCAGTTTCTCCCCCGTTGCTATCATATCAACGAACTAGAGAGAAACATTTGGAGTCGGTTAACTAACGTTGTTCGTATTCATTCAGGTGACGTTAACGTTAGTTTGATATACAACGTTGCTGTATATTATCCGTCGGCAGCTACTCGTTGGGTCTCGTTAACGTAACAGTGAAAGCTAACTGTGAGTATGTCATGTTTTTGGATGTCATTGGTTGAATCATTTTCCGCCATCTACGGCTATGGGGTGGTGTTGTAATGCTCACATGACAACATGACTCACAGGAGCGGAGGTGAAACAGGGAGAGAGGATGTCCCAGACATACATGACGATTTAAAATTCATGTTGGTTTCGATGATATCATGGTTTCTTACGGACCATATTCGTAGGTAACGTAGCACTTTCTATCTACCTGTCAACAGAGCTGTGCGTCATGCTGGGAGGAGGCTTCAAAGCAGAGAGGCTCAGAGTCAACCTCAGGCTGGTCATCAACCGACTCAAACTGCTGGAGAAAAAGAAAAGTGAGTCCCCTTCTAACACAGTGCACTCTTCCTAGTCAGCCATTATTGATTTCTTGAACTTCAATTATTTAGTGCTATATGATCATGGGAAGTCAAATGGGTTTAATATAGGACCCATCATTGGTCTGTCCCACCCTCTAATAATGGATGCTGACTTCTCTCTTCACTCATATGCTGACTGTAAATGTAGCTGAACTGGCCCAGAAGGCAAGGAAGGAGATAGCAGACTACCTGTCATCGGGGAAGGATGAGCGCGCGCGGATCCGTGTTGAACACATCATCAGAGAGGACTACCTGGTGGAAGCCATGGAGATCCTGGAGCTTTACTGTGACCTGCTGCTCGCACGCTTTGGTCTCATTCAGTCTATGAAGTGAGTGCATGGCTGGCCACGATGTACTGATGATACTTAAGCAAAACTGCTTGTGTATTGTACATGTGCATGCCACCTCTCCAGACTGTAAAGAACCATAGACAAATACTCTTGTTTCCTTTTCACCTCTCATTCTCTCCGTGTTTCACTGTCTCCTTCCCCCTCATCCCCCCTCTTTCTCCCTCCAGGGAACTGGATCCAGGCCTACAGGAGGCTGTGTCCACCCTCATCTGGGCGGCTCCACGTCTGCAGTCAGAGGTGTCAGAGCTCAAAATAGTAAGTACAGTCCTAAACAAAGGCTACACCCACTAGTCCAGTCTTGGTTTACTATCATGTAGAGGTAATTTTCATTGGCAAATGTGTTCACAGCTTGATCTCCATTTACCTCTTTCAGGTATCTGACCAGCTGTGTGCTAAATATAGCAAGGAGTACGGCAAGCTTTGCAGGACAAACCAGATTGGCACCGTCAATGACAGGGTAGGCATTTTACAATAGATCTCTTTGGCTATGTCTAACTATGTATGAGTACTCTGTAGGGCTGCCCTCGATTTAAGAAATTCTTAGTCGACTAGTCATAGGATTTTGTTGACTATCTGAATAGTCCATTTAATCAACAAATCTCTAAAATAGTATTTCTAACATCATTGTACCCTTGAAAATGAATGGAATCATGCAGGAGGACCTCTTTAATTCTAGTGCGTATTAAAGACCAAAGTATATTTGTGAATATTATTCTAACACCAGAAACATGCATATTATTTTCCAGGATATAACTCAGTGTCAAAAATATTTTAATCAACTAAAAACGGGACCCTAACGAGCGATTTAGAAAAGGGGGCAGCAGCCCTAGTACTCCGCTTAGTACTCTCTCTAGTACTTTGTCTAGTACTCTGTCTAGTCAAGTCTGTGTGTAACCTCCTTTCCAATCTTTACTCTTCAGCTGATGCACAAACTGAGTGTGGAGGCCCCCCCCAAGATCTTAGTGGAGCGCTACCTGATTGAGATCGCTAAGAACTATAATGTGCCATATGAGCCAGACGCCATGGTCAGGGTGAGCACTGATGAATGACATATCTCTAGTTCCCATCTGTCTGGCTATCTCTTGTTAGTGATAATGCTTTTCTTTATCTTTTTCTTCCCCACCCAACAGCCTATTAAGTTATGCATGCTTTTATCCATCTATTTATTTGTGCACCTTTATGTAATTACTAATCTCATGAAGCCACACCTCTGGCTCTCGCCAAGAGGCCTGGAGAAATTCCTGTTAGAGAGCCAGTAGAAAGGGGCAATGTGGATCATAAGTCAAAACCGGTCTAAATCTTGGAGCAGAGCAGAAAGAAAAAAAACAAAGTGCCTCCTCAGGGGGCGTGTGTGTAGAGCATTGTTCAAATGGAATTTGAACCCAGAGCCAAGCAAATTGCTGCCAACGGCTTCCATTGGCACAGTTATCCCACTTTCTGTAGCAAGAATCTCAGAGAACCAGAGGCGTGGCCAGTGAGATAATGTAATTACCAAGGGCCTCCCCCGACTGCATTGGTTCTTTTTTTCCTCCCTCATCCCTTGATAGCCTGAGGTGTGTCCTGGTGAGGAGGCAGACCTGATTGACGTGGATACCGACAATAAGAAGTTTGGAGGAGGAGGAGGAGGAGGAGGAGGTGGTGGTTTCACCGCCCCTGCTGCTGCTATGCAAATGCCAATGCCAATGCCAATGCCCATGCCCATGCCTACAGCTTTCAACTATCCAGCTCCCAAAGGCGCAGTAAGACATTTCTCTTAAAGACATTTAACCTGTTCAAATTGGCAGCCATACAGTGTAGTACCTGCTGATCAATGGGCTGGTTCAGTATAGTGAATTTGGAAACAGTTTAGAAGGCACATTTTCTCCCAATATAAGTATACAGAAAATATCAGGATGTTATGCTGTTTTCTGGGTTTGATTGAGTAGGTGTTTGAAAAATGTGAACTAGTAAATAGAAGAGTAAAATCTGCGTGGTATGTGATGGTAAAATTAAAGGGGCATTTAGCAGATTTTTTACCTGAATCCTATTGTTCTGTTATGAGGAGGACATGTGATAATCACACATTGTTGATGCCATCTCTACTGACGCTGTTATGCCCTCTTGTCTTTGCTTACCTATTATACATTTCTGTGATTTTCCCTTTATTGTTTATCATCACTATTATTTTTGTTATTATCGTTACTATTATTACTACCTTGTTGAATACTTTTTCAAATTTGTTGCCCACTTCAACACCTATTGCGCATCTGGCAATCTGGTTGGGGGGATCTCCCATCGAATTGCCCATCTACGGTTTCTTTCCTTTTTCCACATTAAGGTTTTTTCTGTGGGACTTTTTGGGGAGTTTAGCCAGGGGGTGTTGTACCTGTGTGGTCCTGTGAAGTCCATTGAGACATGTATTTTGATTTTGGGCTATACAAATAAATTTGATTCGACTTGACATAAAACTTGCCAACATGTTCTGTGTCTTGAGAGCTCAGCCACATACCATCCGGCAGAGTTTCTTGGGGTGCCGATGTGGCTGACAACAATGGGATTAAGGTTGAAAATCAGCAAAATGGCCCTTTAACTAATTACTGAATAAGCAACTTAACTCAAGGAAGGAATAGAGTGATGCCAGATGCTGTAGATTGGAATGCAGAATCTTTTGTCTTGCAACAAACAAGGGTCCAAGCATAAACAACACCATCAATGCCTCCATGTTACTTTCAGTGAATGTTGGTCCCCTTAAGTGCCTCCAGTTATGCATTTTGGGGTTGTAACTGACAACCCTGTATATAGTGCTAAAAAATGGTAGTGAACGTGAAGTGCTTTGCTCTGACTTGTACCTGACCAAATGTTTTCCTCCAGGAGCCCTTCAACGCCCCTGTTGGGACCTACAACAGCTTTAACAACTTCCAGAACCCCATGGGAGGAGGGCAGCCCCCTCAGTTGCCCAGCTGTCCCCCCACATATGAATCTGTAAGTGACTGAACCCCTCGAACCCATGCCCCTCTCCCCGTCCTGCCACTGCTGACAGATGGACAGACGGACAGGGCAGGGCACCACTCAGGGAAGAGCAGTTCATTTTAGTTTGCTTGTGATATCACCTTTCCTCTGCAATTCTGTGCTACTTTTTAGAGGGAGAGGAGTTAGTGTGAATAGATTGTACTTTAAGATGCACAACTAGCTGGTATGAACTACTAATAACTACTAACCATCTGCTAAATGAATGCTCTTGAGTGGGTTTACATGGAACAGATTGAAGAACAGAGTAGAGTGCACATGCTTGAGAGGACATCATGTTCCACATATGATGGTATGGTATGATGAAAGCTAGTTTACCCTATTGTGCTTCCTTTTGACTTGTCACTTAACATTGAAGGTGATAGCTTTCTTGGGAATGCAAAGCATTGGCTGGAGTTCTTTCACTGACCTTTTCCACTACCAATCACTTAAAGCAGTATTGAACTTGGGTAGAACCTGGCCATGATATGAGTTCATCCATATATTGGTCCTCACCTTCATCAGTTGTTCCTGTGGTCCATGTGGGGAAATGCAGATTTGCTTTTTAATTTTTATTTGAGCAAGATCTGCTTTGTCTGCATTTGTTTATGTGCAAGAAGTATGATTTTTTGAGACTTCATTTGCAATGCCAATGCAGATAAATGAACAGAGAGAGAGAGAAAAAAAGGTAATCTCCATTCCCCACACACACGGACCACAGGAGTAAGTGATGAAGATGAGTGTCAGTATATGGACTTATATCGTGGTAGCTATACAAAGGTTCTACCAAAGTTCAACATTGCTTTAATGGTACATCATTTGATTTACAATACTAATGGGTTTACTATTATGATTTTGATATGAGGATGGAGTGGCCCTGACATGTCTGTATATGTTTCAGATTGATGATATGAAATCCTCTGTTCCCTCTCAGGCGATGGGTGAGTTCTGTTGGTAGCAATCAAACAATCAAATACTTCAGTGACGATGCTACAAGTTTCCCATGTGAATTGAGAGTGATGTCTGTTAACAGCAATCTCTGCCTATGTTATCTATTTCATTGTCTACTCAGTGGTCATACTGGCTAATCTTCCATTGGCGTTTTCAATTTTTATCTGACCACATACTCATGCTACATCTCCCAAGTCGCTGTAATTAATCCTCACTATCTATTTCCCTAGCTACCTTTTCATAAGCTACTTATTGGGTTGTGTGTATATCTCATATTTAATCTCCTGTCTCCCACTCAAGGTCCTGGCCCCTCATCTCAGATATATGACAACAATGCTCTCCCTGAGCTCCCCTCTGTGCCCGACACACTCCCCACGGCATCCTTCGGCGGGCCCACCACCACCACCTCCGACGACATTGACTTCGATGACCTGTCGCGGCGCTTCGAAGAGCTGAAGAAGAAGACCTAATCTCTCAGAATGCTTCTGTTGTACACACACTGCCCTGCGAAGTCACCTCTACAGCCCAGCCCAGACCAGGAAATGGAAAATGTTTTAAAGCTCTGAATCAGATACGGATTGTTCCCTCCCCCTCCACAGTGAAGCTTTCCTCACTGCAATCTCATGTAGATCTTACAGTTAACTTTGGCCTCATTCAGACAAACGTGGCTAGCTTGCTAAGGGGGTTGCTCACTCAACTATTTAATTTTTTGAAATCACAATGAAGGTATTGGGGAGAAGTGCATTTTAACAGCATATTTCATGACTTCTAACAACACAATCAAGAAGTGACTGAACGGATGTCTTTTCTACGAGCTCTTTGGATGTATTGTGGTGTCTGACTTCTTTAGATAAGGCAAATATGGCAATTTGTACTGTTTTGAATGAGTACCATGGAGCTCAAAATCTGTTTCTCCTGTGGTTGAATTCCCATTTTTTTCTCTGGTTAGGCTAATATCTAACTCAATTATTAACAGTCTTAAAGTTGTGACTCATTATTTTCCAGGGAGTGGGAGGATTGTTGAGATTAACATGCCTTGACTCAGCTTTGCCATATGTTATGTATCACTATGGTCTTTACCAGCCTGTAACTGATGTGCGTCCTAGACCTGTCAAACCAGCCTGTCTGGCCTTGCCAGTTTTGATGGGAAGTCGGTAGGCATTCAAACTAGTTTGTTCCCCAGAATATTTCCTAGGTGAGGCTCAAAAGCCCACACTGTTAAAGCAAGGCGCCACAGCTGAACCGAAGGACACTCTCCAGGGGTAAGAAAGGCATACATTCAGACCCCTGCACAGTCATACAGCTGTGTAACTGAGGGACATATCAATGGGGGAAAATGTGTGTAACACTCCCATTACTCTCTGAGGCTCAATAAGAGTATTCACTGAGGTCAGACTGTTGAAATAATGAGTAGTGCTGTCTCACCTATGGCGCATGCAAAAATGTCACCTCATTTTTTGCCTAATTGTCATGTCTAAAAAAAAAAAATCATGCAGCCCTCCTGAAAACATCCCAGCGATGCATATCAAACCTGCTCTATGGCATCTGTTACAGAGGTGAAGGGATGTTAACATGGTCACTAATTTAAACTGATAATGTGGGAAATGGAAATATGTAATATATAATACAATGCTACAGATAGACCTATTTACAGGAATGATTATTTGAATTGCAAAAGGATTTTGGTGGTAGGCAGGTGTTGCATAGGTGAGAGATCTTTTTGTAGTATATATGGTTTTCTCCCAATAAAGCTTTCCTCTTGAATGTCAGTTTTGGTTTTGCCACATACTTGCACTGTCTGTAATTATAATAGAACCCATTCAGTACATTTGGCAAAAGAATGCATGAAGTAGCTGCAGACCAAATATACAGTCTGTATGAAGACCACACATTAACCTAATTTGATAATTATTTCCCCAAATGTACAAGCTTTGTTCTTACCCTGTGTGTTGAAGGTCCAGTGTGATCTGAGTGCATGTGTGTTATATGCAGTATGTACACTACACTGTATTTGCCTTAGTTACCATGTCTTTCTCATCAGAGGCCTTGTTGATCTGTATTGAGAAAACACTGTACATTTCTTACCTTTTAAGACTGGATTCATGTAACATCTCTCACTTTATTCATTTTTAAATTTAATTTAGAAAAGAATAATTTCCTTTTCATTATAAACAAATCAATTAAATAGCAGTTGTTTAAATGTTTCTTCTGTTTTTATGGGAGGAGAATGCGTGATCGTTTGACGGGGCACTCGGGATTGGTGATGGTTTTCTTTCAATATGTAATCTTACAGATTCCTGATTACCTGCTGATCAGTAATGTAAAGAACTGGAATACTCAAACTCAGCAATGTAACCTAATTACTTCAATGTAACCTAATTACTTCGTTACTTTTGGGTTACTCCAAAATCCATGGGTAGGATATGCTGTTAAAAGTACACCATTCCAATCCTCTGTGTGAATATCACTACACACCCACACACACCTTTTTCCCTTTCACATGTCAATCTGACTGGTAATCTTTTTTCTTCTTTTTTTTTTTTTTCAGATGTAGGTCTATTATGTAATCAGTTTACTGTCTTATATGCATAAACCAACATTACATGGCATGTTTTTGTAATCACATTGCTGTAATTGCAGTCACGTATTTCACAGCCTTGGTGATAGATTAGGTATTTTTTGATAATCTGGGAGGGATTGGGAGAATTAGCTTTTTCTTGTGAAATAGCCAGTGCTGCACCAAACCTTCCCTACTTGCATCACAAATGGAGAGAGGCTTTACCTTGAACAACATTCTCTGGGCCATCTCTGGATTGAAAAGAAACAATATAGAGGTCACTAGGAGGTCAATTAGAATCATGATCTATTTCTGTGAGAATTTCTATAATTTTGATGGATAAATAATTGCCATCTGAGGCAGTCAGCCCACCTTCTGGCACTGTATGTCACCAAGCATGAAATGTAAACTTGCATGCAGTGACCTCAACTAGTCACTAGATGATGGTACTGTGATACACTTGATCGAGTTCAACTCAACTATGATTTGCTGACAACCACAGGGGGCTTGTTCATAGCTGGGATTGAAACAACCACTTCCACCCTTACATAAAGGCTACTGATGAGCAACTTTCCTCACATTCAAGTTACCCAAGCTTTCTCTGACCTCCAGTCTGGTTTTACCTCTAGAAGGCCATCTTGTTAATATAGGGCCATCAATATAAAACACTACATTCATGATATACCATTGTAGGCCTACTTAGGAGAAACAAAGGTAAAATTAAAGTAGGGATGTACAATATGAACATTTTGGTTGATACCGATAATATTTTTTCTGTAATGTCCGAAAACGGATATTTATCTTTATCGATATCATGTGGTCTGCTAAAATGATGTCATCTCTGTCAGTTCAAGATCTGAGGTATTAGTCTCTATATGCCTTATGCAATCAGACAGTATGTCAATCAAAAGTAAACTAAGAAACTGATAACAAGAAACTAATAATACTTTGAAGATAATCTCCTACAGTCACTTTTAAAATAGTATTGTTACTTTTTAGCAAGTAAAACTTGTGGTTGTACAAGGTAGTTCCCAAGTGTGAGTATGTGCGTAGTCCTCCCTGCCCCCTGCAAGTACTAGTAAGTAAGACTTGCTTTTTTATAAACAACAACAACAACACTGTGTGTGTTTTGTTAAGATAAAGTACTGTGAGAGAGGCTCAGGTATAAGCGACTCGCGGGGCCAGGGTGCTGCAGCCCCTGTATTTTCGCCCCACAGAGTTACAAACAGCCACCCCACAACTATGTCCATACCCAGGACACACAAAGGCTGGAGTAATGACAATTTACAGACCAGACCACTATTTATTCTAGTTCACACATACATACAATATGAATACATTAAATACATGAAATATGAATAAATAAAAGAATAAATAAATAAATAAATAAATAGAATAAATTATTGATTATGTGTAAATAAAAACATAGATCATAAATCTCACAGATATATTGTAACAAAGTGATAGAAGTGTGTCAGGAAACATGCTGTTACACCATTACACAAACACATTTACCTAAAATGTAATTGTAAAAAATAAAATGTAGTTAATATGGGCTTCTCTTTAATCATTGAAGGCAGGGCATAGTCTGACTCTTGAGTCACGTGTGTAATTACATAAACCACGAACGTTATGCCTAGCACTACACTTTTCTGTTGTTCCAAACTAGGGTCTGTGCTGGTGTACTGAAAATATTTGGTCTCAACTGCGTGACGATTAACCTTGTTAAAAGCACTACTAGTTTTAATATCAAATAGTTGTATGTTTAAATCTTAAAGATCTGACTATACAGATTGTTATTTGTGCAGAGCTTGTCACCAGAGTGCCTTTTTCACATTCTTTCACTGGAAAGGGAGAGCTTCTCTGTACCTCCCTGAAATCTAAGTTGCATGTGTGATGTTACTAATACACAGACACAGCATACACAGAAAGCTGAGTAGGTATTGACATGTCTTGAAAGAATATAAGCTGCTGACTTGGAATTCCTGGTAAATATCAAAGGTTGCTTGTTGCCAATTTGCATATTCATAGATCCTTGCATTCTCAATGAGAGTAAAGGTGTGGAGATGCTGCTAAGCCATTTCAAGTAGTTTACTGAACAATTTGGTGGAAAAATCATATTTATACAAATTCTATTCTATATAGAACAGTCTTTGCAGGTTTAAAATACATCTGGAGGGGATCTTTAAAGGCCCAATTTGTAATTGTAGGGTACCACTACTCACTGCTGTGCCATTGTTCTCCTATTCTCCTATCTCCTGTTTTCCTAGGAGTGATGACTTTTTTCTTTTGCTCTCAAACTGATTAAATGAGCTTTGGATACAGGGACTTACTGTATGTTACAGCTACATACGAGTTTTAAATGCATTTTGAAGCAGTTAATGGTGTTGTTTGCAAACACTGGAGTAAAATGAATCTGTATTTTCAGTTATGGTGGGATATGAAAGTTAGAAAGATCTTGCTCCATCAGACACACATTATCATAGATAATTCCTCATGAAGAGGAACACATATTCACACACAGCGGTAAGAGCCACAATACATGAGTAAAAACCCCCATATATGAGTATTCATCAGCCTGTAAAGCATATATCATCAATGCAGTAGAGTGTGCAGGATGCATCTGTACCACACCTCTCAGAGGAGCCTTGTCAGTGGGTGTCCCTGCCAGAGTATTGTCTACACTTGTCCTGTTGTTCTGTTAAACAGAGAAGAAAGGGCTGTTAAGACACACAGTGCTCTCCATCTCTCTCTCTCCCTCCCCTCCTCCCTCCCTTCCGCCAGGGAAGAACAAATCACCAGGCAGAGTTGAGAGGGTTACTTGCAAAATGTTTCAAAATTGTTAAAATTGTAATCAGTAACATAATCCACTGGATTACCCCAACGCAGTAATGTAACCATTGAATTATTGATTGATTTATTTTGGATTACTTTACCTCCAAAATCCATAGAACATGTAACTAAACAGACCCCCCACCCCAATTAGATTATATTCTAAATTGACTGCATTTCTAATAATATTGTCTACAGCCACCATGACTAACTTCAAATGATATAGAATATGTGTGCTTTAATCTCACAATTAAAGTTATACCTGTTATCTGATTACTGTCTTTATTGCAGTAAATGTAAAAGATTACAGTCACCTTTATTTGTGATAAGATTACTGTAATCCTTCAACATGTGAACAGTTACTGCCCAACCTCTTAAAGACAGATCACATAGATACTAAAGAGGGGTATAACATTAACAGCCATATGCTATTGCTGTTAAGAACATGCTTGTCCATTCAGTCATGCAGAGATAATTCAAACAGAACTAAATAGAATGGAAGGGGCTTTTTGAGTGGAATGTGAACTCAGATATGCACTTAATAGTTCCTACGATGAATAGTTCCTGAAATGTAAAGCTTAAGGCCATTTAGCATTAGATGTGGCAACAAAAAAAACAAAAGCAAGTTCTTTCTTTAAATTTCATTCAGAAAGTTCAAGCATATAACTAAGATATTTGTAAAAATAAATAAATAAATAAAACATCTTAAAGGACCGTACCAGTCTTTTTGGTATGTGGGTTCCAAGTAAGTAATTCCTAACAAGAAGCCCACAAATGACTTTCTGGTTAATAATATCACATGGTAGATAACATCAAAGACAATATATCAAACACTAGAAAAGCAGACTTGAAAAGACAGCCTTTACATCAATAATGTATTCAACTATGTGCATGGAGAGCATAAAAGCCATGAAATTGCAGAGGACGTGTAAAATTCTGGATAATAAATGGCTAGATTGACAGCAACACTGGTGTTTTTCTTTGAGTATAACCGTTGCTGGTCTTACCTAACAGCACCTCATCCACCTCATCGCTCTCCTCCACTGCCACTGGCTTCAGCAGCAGGGCAAAGATGATGGCCAAGCCTACTACCTATAGGCAAACGA
>OMKL01086693.1:0-12918 GCA_900302295.1 Parasudis fraserbrunneri | reverse complement strand
ATCTCACATGTGAGATAAGAACTCTGAGAACTGAACACTCCAATGATGGCGTAACAATGGCTGCTGGTCACTGAAACCCGCGGATTTCTGGGACAGAATTCAGAGAAAACATTCCAAAAACCTACACCTGAAAAGGGTTAGTAAAGTGAAATCAATGAGTTTTCCACCAATTTTCAACTGCTGCCATTCACGCCATTCACGCCATTCATTCGTGCATTGAGTTAGCCTAAATCTTTGGAGACTTGACTACATTACCCATGGATGCTAGGGCTACGACGTCCAAAAATGTTTTTATGAAGAAAAAAAAAACTCCTCACACCGTGTGTGGTCCAGAGGCGTGCCACGTCCTCTCCTCAGGCCGGTGAGGAAGCCAAACGCCTGGCCAGGCCTGCTGACATCCCTGTGAAGTGGCTGAGTCGACTATCAGCGATCCAGTTCAAACACTGACCCGGTGCAAATTCCACCTACATACGGCAGCTCCACTTACAATATTGTTAGAATATCAATGAGAGGTTCTTTTTATTGGAGCTGGGGTTGATTCTGATCACATATACTATCGTGGGTTCAGCCAATATGGTTTTTCTAGGGGCCGATACCAATTGTTTTTCTTTGTAAATTGTAAATCAAGACGCCGACCAATCCTTGGGGCCGATACTGAAGTTGCAGTAAAAGTGACAATCTTAGGGTCAGAATTTACAGCAACACAAACTGTGACACAAGCTGCCTTTAAATGAACTCATAATAACTTTACATTAATAAAACATTTTAAAATGAATGTAAATGTGCATGGAGTTCCCAGCAGGCACTAGAATTTGACAAAGTGAACGGAACTTTTAAATAGTATGTACATAATAAATAACTCCCCTAAAAAAAAAGACATTTTCATAATAAATTAAATAAATGCATGGTGTGCATTCAGGCATAATGAATCAAATAAGTGTATGGAGTCCATTCAGACATGATGAATAAAATAAGTATATGGAGTGCATTCAGGCATGATGAATGTACTTATAGCCTACTTGAAATTGAATGCCAACTTTCTCTTGTTGATAGATCTTTGAGATTTCTGTTTTTAAAAAGCTTGCCACTAGCCTAAATAAACATGGAGTTAACATAAATTCAGCCTCCTAAAACATTGCTAACCTTTGGATATAAAATATAGCAGTATTTCTTCCCATCAAAATATTCCTAAATTTTGGAGCACTATTTAACCCCTTTCTGGGTAAGCTAGCAGGAAATGGTTGGTAGCTACGGATTCCTTGCAATCTCTTGTTTAATATGGTACCACTATCTTTGCTCTAGAGCCCATGAAAGATGGTAATGTCGGTAGGCCGATATATACATTTTGTTATCGGTCGATACAGATATTTAAAAAATGGCCGATATCAGGCAGATATACATCAACAATTCGATATATCAGTTGACACCTACATACAGTGGAGAGATGAGCCACAACATGCCAGGCAGAAATCAAAGGCACACAGTAAATTAATTCCATGCAGTCTTTACTGGTCTGTACCGTCTTTTACTCGACTTTACCATCTCTATATAGAAGTAGTCTTAGAGGCTGATCTCATACAAAGCAGGTATGAACAAGAAATACAAGCACACACTCTGTGGGGGGGGGGGTTGGAAGGAAGTCGGGCAAGCATGTGTGCATATGTAAAGTATGTGCACGTGCGCACACGCGCACGCGCACACACACGCACGCACACACACACACACACACACACACACACACGCACGCACACACACGCACACACACGTGCAGACCACATACACAGGTGCATCCACCCACCTGGGATCATAATAGTTTGGGTAAATGTTTATTGTGGTAGCCGCGGCGTGAATCCACCCCCGCACTACGAGCGAAACATGTGGAAACCATTCGGATTCCTAATGTATGCAAATGTATGTCCAATGTATGCAACGGGCTTAGAGCCGGTTTATATGCACAGAGGGCCAATCCAAACACGGGAAGGCAGGGCACCATAAAAACCCAAACTTTCCAGCTCGACTCGCGCCTTTGATCAGTCTTCACGGTGACAGCTAAGTCTGATAGGCACCGATGTGCTGACAGTGAGAAATCGGTACCAGGAGGCCCCCGGGCTGTGACCCCCAGACGCTCAAACTGCACAAACGGGTACATAACGGCGTCTACGGTAGCTTTACCGTACCGCATATCACCGTTTCCCCCCCAAATTATCTGTTGTAGCAAGCGGCGGTTTTGGCTCGGTTTTGGCACAACTCCCGTCCCCGTTTTGGTTCCCGGTATTTGGTTCTTGCGCAGGTTGTGGCATTAATCTGTTCTGCATCTGATACTTTGCTATGATAAAACTAAAGCGTAAATGCAACACAGTGATCCAACAGTTATTTATGTTTTGTTTTTGTTGTTTTGGTGGGAAATAGGGCGGTAAAATATAATGTTTCACTATTGGCCCGTACGGATATTTTAAAACGGCAAATATCGGCCTGATATATTGGCAATCCAACATATCGGTCGATCCCTACAGTCAACGAAGACATAAGCCACAATGTGTCAGGAAGAAATCAAACACTTAATTCCACGCACTCTTTACAGTGTACATTGAATTTTAGGGTGGATTTTCCCTTTTATGTGCTTTTAAGGACTGAAAGTAACAGTACAGTTACTTCACAATTTCCATATAGAAGTAGTTTTAATTTCACGTTTTCTTTAGCAGTGGTGGTAATTTCCTTCCTGTGGTGGGCCACCAATGCTGAGTGAACATGGGGAATACCACTGCATATATTTCAGTACTTAAAAGGGAAAATCCACCCTAAAACTCAATGTACACTGTGCTGTACCAGTGATCTTGGACAGGTCAGTCAACACAAGACAACTGTCTCCCTAAGCTGGAAATCAGAGCATCCCGACTTGAATTTGTGTTGTCGCCAAGTGACACTTTTTGGATCTGGTCCATTGACAATGAATCGGTGAACAACTTTGCGGGCTCAGCGGGTGAACTGCCCCTTTAACGAAACAAGAGCCTTAGTGTTTCATAACAGACTCTGGTTGTGATGTCACCGAGAGACAAATCCTGGAGCTGCTCCATAGAATGTGAATAACGGAACAACTCCCGGGACACTGTGATGGCTACCATGGTGATTTTACTAGGATCAGGGGTACATTTCCTGATTCAGAGCCGTAAGCCTCGGAGACGTGACATCATAACCCACGGATGACGACATCACCCGTGGGAAGGTAAGCATGTTTTAAAACATGTTTAAAACATGCTTAGCCGTGCTCCGCTTTTGCAGCCGCACAAGGCCACAGACACCTTTCACCTTTTGTAAACAACGATGATGTCTCGGCTCCTTGGTTACCTTCGCTTGGTCGCTTGCTTTGATCCAGAACGGTTCTGAACGTAGCGCTAAAACAGCCTAACCAGGGTAATGCCAGAGCTTTAAAGCACCAAAGATCCTGACCCGGTTCCAACGCTCGCCGCAGCAGAGAACTGCGGAGACGGCGTAAAAGAATTACGTGTAAATGTTCACGTTTTGAGAGGATTTTCAACTCAAAAGATGCACGCGTGCGGTTTGGATTCGGGCTACGGGGAGTTAACGATATAGACGAAAAACAAAAAAAGGGGGGGTCTACAGTATATACCTGAGATGTGGATAGAACGTAGACGGGGCTGGGGGGCGGGACCTGGTTCAGCTCACAGCTGAGTCCCAAGGAGGTCAGGAGCTCCGTCAAGACCTCGTACCGTCGCGCGTTGTTCACTTTCAGCTCGTCGAAACCCTCCAACGTCACGTCCAGCGAGTCGGGAGCCGTTTCCAGGTGGACCTGCGTCGAGGACGAGATATATGTCTGAAAACATAGAATCTGATACATTGAGCTTTTTTCAAACCCTTAAAGTTACTACAATGTGTACGTTTTTGTTTTATTTTTTTGTTTGAATTCTGCTCCAAAACATATCTTAATGTGCACACACTAACTCACAGATCGATATCATGTGATATATTATGATCCGGCTAACACAAGTCATGTAGCAACATTTCTATCAAGTCACACATACATACAGTGCAACAAAAATATGGTTGAGGGTGCAAGCTCTGCATAACACTTGAATGAAAAACCTGAAGCACCATTCTCTGAATCTGGTAAAAAACAAAAAACAAGACTAAGAGTCTAAAAGACGCGCTAGCGGCCCCGAGAGGCGCCAACCGCACCAAAGTGGTTTGAACTACCTATATGTTTTACAATATATGAATGATTTGAATCGATATATGTTCGTTGCATCGATTGAATTGGATCAATGTCAATTAAAAGATTATCAAGATATCGTTACACCCCTCCATTAACAGGGTTGGCTGCTTTCAAGCTCTGCATGTCTTTACCTGACACAGGACAGCCTCTCCTCCATCCTCTCCGTGGGTCATCCTGACGATGACCATGTCCTTCTCTCCGTGGAAGACGTCCCCCTTCAGCTCCCCCCACAGCTCCACCTCCCCTCCTCCCTGGGTGTCCCGGATGAACACCCTCCCGCTGGCCAGCACGCTCAACTCCAGCTCCGTGCTGTCCTCCCTGGTGAAGTTGAGCCGGCAGATCCGCCCTTGGCGCCTCTCCCGGTCCTCCAGAGCCAGACCCGCGGGACACAGGGTGGAGGACAGCCCCAGAACCCTGCCCCCCTGGCCCAGGTAGCTGAGGAAACGCGTCTGGAGCTGGGGCGTCAGAGGCTCCGGTTCCGCCAGCACCAGGAGCCTGGTGTTTTCGAGCCAGGGCTCATTCAGAACCTGCTGAGGGCTCAAGGGGTAAACCACGTAGCTGTCCATACTGATGCAGTCGGCCAACAGTCTATGGATCTTCTGAAAACGCTCCTTGCAGCCGCCAGTGTAAACCAGCACATTGGGCGGCTTGCTGTTAATGTTATCTCTACCGCTTGAACCGAGGGACCCTTTGGGGTCGTCCTCTAGTTCATCCAGAGTCTCATCATCGCCGCTGTCCAGGCCGGTGGAGCAGTCGTCGGGAAGGTCGGGAATGTTCTCTACCGAGGCGTACTTGACAGAGAGGATGGTGCTGTTCTCCAGCTCCAAGCACTCGTGGCAGCTGGACAGGTGCAGGTGGTGGCCGTGGCCCTCCATGTGGTGGTGGTTCCCCAAGGAGCGGTCCTCCTTGTCGCCCTCAGAGACCAGATCCTGAGTGGAGTGGAGGGGCTCTGAGCCTCTCCTCTCCTCTAACCTCCTGTGGGACGCCGGGGGCAGGAGAAGGCTAGCCTTTCTGCACTGTAACTGTTGGGGATCTGCTCTTACCGCTAACCGATCGCAAGGCGAGGATTCTGAGAGCACGATCTCAGTCTGTGTGTTGCTGAGGGAGAGGATATTTGGTTTCTTGGGGGTCCCTGGTTGTTGCTTCTTTAAAAGCTCTTTGAGGGCTGATTCTTGGAGAAGGACAGCTGTGGAAATATCACAAAGGCAAAAATGTTAAGCCCAGTATGAGTTGCAACAGTGTCCTCTTATTTGCATGAAATGAATACGGAAAACAAGCAATATTTGCGCTTGTTGCAAGAAGTCGCTCTGGATAACAGCATCTGCTAAATGCGTAAAATACAGTTAAAGCTCCACCCTGTCGTTTTTCGAAGAATCTTGTACCCATAGAATAATCGCTTGCAAATGCTTAGAACTTCTTTCTATTCTGTAAAAAAGAGATATAAAGAGTGCTGCAAAGTAAAAAAAAAATATGCTAAAAAAAAAGAGCATTCTACAACGTTAAAATAAGCAGGGTCTGGATCCATGATTCTGATTGGCTAGTAAGCGCCTCGGGATCCGACTATACAACCGGGTGTAAATCCACCCATTTACTGTATTTATGTATGTGTATTTATATAGCACTTTTCTAAAAACAGAGTTTACATAGTGCTTCACATGAAAACAGAACAAATGGAACAAACTGGATAAAAGCAAATAACAATGGTTAATAAAGACTCAAAAAGATAAAAATAAAAAAATAAAAAAAAGCCAATCTGTAGAAATAAGTCTTGAAAATGTTGCCAAGAAAAATGTGCCCTTGGAAAATGGGAATGAATCATAGAGAAAGCTTGTGAATGAATTGTGTAGTAGTTTCGTGAGTTCTTGGAGCCATTATCTTCTTCTACAACGTGTGCAGGGGCGACTGACTGTTCTCTCGTGTATACCGCCACCTAAAGGATCACAATTTATTCTGAAATGAGGGGAATGATCCCCATCACTCTTTCCGATAATGCATAAAGTTCAGTGTTCCAACCACCACTGAATCTCAAATGAGGAAGAAGCAGTGTTGTCTTCTGGGTAGAAAACAGGTGGCGCGGTAGTTTTGGGAACGCATCGGCTGCACTGTGTAGATAGGTACTGCCCCCTCTAACCTCTTAATCTCTTTGTGCTGCACACAAATTTAATAAGGGGAAAGGCGACTTTACCACGAAGTGTGGTAAGTGAGCGTCATTTTCAACAATACGATAACGAATATGGACCAATATATGTCATCGGTATATTGCCCAGCCCTACCGCCGACTATAAAAAGACTATACACCGACCGGAGAAGAGACTTCATTCAGACGCAACTCACAGACTATCTTTGAAGGCACAAGTCCATTGTCCAGCTGAAGGCGATCTTCCATAAAAGCCACCCCCAGGCGGCTGAAGTTATCGACGCTGGCCTGAGCCACTGCTCTAAACGGCTGCTCGGGGCTACAGGCCAGCGGGAGGCAATAGTCCGACCACTTCAACACCTGCACAGCGGATAGAACACTGATTAACAAACAGAGATTAGGGCCCCTCCTGAGATTACATCAGAATTAAGATTAAAGGTGCACTATGCGGTTTGGTGAGAGAAACCTGTTTATATTTGCAGAGCCTGCAATTCACTAACAAAATTGACTATACATGTACTTCTTCAAATTATTCCATCTTATGTCATCAGAAAATCAAAACAAAATCCTTTTTGAGGCACTGTGAACCAAAACGTGAGCCTAGAGGATAATTCTTTGAATTGTAAATAAAACAGCTGACCCTGCCACTGTAAACCACAACAGTGAAACAGTAACATTTTTAGCTTTCTAGCTTCCAACAAACAGTGTTCCAGAGACCCAATTTTCCTCTGAGGAGAGTGTTTATTCAGTTAAGAAAATATGCCACCACTATATTTTCCACTTCCGACTTTCAGATTTGTCTCTCAAACCTACATAGTGCACCTTTAAGATTAAGCAAGGTTCTTTTTAGATGCGAAGCACATCTACGTGACCTGCGATCACTCGCTCATTCAGTATCTCAAGGTTAGCACCTCTGCCCCTGGTGGTGGGTCACTGGAACTGCGCTTCGCATCTACGATACCGTGTCCTCACACTCTATTACATTTCTACTTTAAAATTCAAAACACAATAACTCAACAAGTGCAGTCTGTTGATTAGTAAAGCATCTAGCAGGCTATAATTAAGCAGAATTCACTGTATGCACACACACACACACATGCATACATATGCACACACACAAACACGCTATGGTCCTGCAAGTTTCCCAAAAGATGGAATTTATCGGTGACAGTGGTCACAGTAAATGGAGAGAGGATTAATAACTGGTTTAGATGATAACAAGCTAAGTAACAGGGGAAAGGTCACCGGTCCCTAGAGACCACCGAACACCGAGTTCATCTGTCAGGGGTCAAATAAAAGGTAAGAAGTTTATCTTTGCAATAATACCAAATACAAGCACAATGTAGGATCAAGAGGGCCCAGAAATCACGGTAAAAAGTCTGTTCACCCACGTGTTCATTACTGGACACACAGGCAAGAGATGTATGATGCGGCCCAGATTTAATGGGAGCAGGAACCAGATGTGATTAATGGACCGCCTGGCGTTCCAGATATTGAGAATCTTATGCTAAAAGAAAACCATGGCTTTTTCCCCACTATCATGTAGCTAATAGTTAGTTTAACACTTTACACTGTGTTTTTATGTGGTAATGTGGTGCACATACATGCACATGTGCACAACACATTCAAGACCCTTAATGATGACAAAATCCTCATCTCATTAGATGTATGACCTAATCACTACAAAACCTGATGTGTCCATTTTAAACCCTAATTTTCTTTAACATTACCAAACAGGTCTTGAGTCCTTATGGCATTAGTTTAAATCTAATTAAATCCAAATTAGCTTGAACCCCAGAATTGCGGCCTGTGGCTAAGCCTTTTTTTTTTCCTTCCCTGTCAATAGTGAACTAATACAGAAGCACTCATAATGAAGGCACGAGTGCTAAAAATATTCAAGCAAAGTGAAATGTCAATTTACGCAACTATTTGCGTTCGTTTTTACTGAATTGTGTATGTGATGTGTGATGCATACTTTCTTATTGGATTTGTGGGGAGAATGGAAGCCCACTCTGTGTCCTGAAGTAGCTTCTATGATGAAAGAAACGCTCTCTATCCGTGGAGCACAAACCACAGAGGACCCCAACAACACAGTCCACTTGCTGAGGTCATCACATGCCTGGGAACAACACAGACATTATACACACACACAGACACTGATGTCTACAGACGCCAAAAGAGAAATCTGTTAATACAGTTAGTAATTAATAAGACAATCTAGACGCTTTTTTTTTTTTTAGCATCACAAAATTGACAAACAAAATGTAGCTACTGCATGTTCAGATTAGCAGGCATCACAGGCTACAATGCTGTAATGTCTGTCACCCTGGCAGTCATGCTCACGGAGGCAACAAGCTAGCTAGACTAATCCCCACAATATTTTTGTATAAAATGAGGCATGTCTTAGGTCAGGGAAAGATGAACAATTGGGACACGATCAAAGAGAGCTTCATGTGATCAATAACGTCGCATCGCAAATGGACGTGTTAAAATTAGCTGTTTTGCTTAGCGGCTAACTTGAGACTACTACCTATTACTACCTATAAGTTAAGGTTAGGCAAGTAAAATAACTGTGGTAATTTAGGGTCGGGTTATGGTTAGGCAAGGAAATGGGGTGGTTAAGTTTAAGTTTATTTAAAAGTAATGGGTTTTAGGCAAGGAAAATAAGTTGTTTAAGGCCAGGTAGTGTAATAATTCAGACTAGCATTAGGCCAACCAAAACGTTGCCCAAACTTTTGCTGAATGTGCAGATGGAATTTGGGTCCTTGGGGTTTGCAAGCAAAAAGCTTCTCATCGCCATCACTGGTGTTCTGAACTTCATTAACATTTGCTCACTAGCTAATCATGATGCAAAATGCAGCCAGAGATAATACCTTATTTGACTGGCTGGTTCTTTAGGCAATGTCCTGGTCCTCACCTACATATTGATTCAACAATTTGTGTTCTTGACTTGTTTTCATTTTCAAGTTACAAATCAACATGTGTGCTATGCCACTGTCAAAATCTGACAGACAAAGATCTGTCCACAAATGCTGTATGTCATGTCTCTTTGTAGAGATATTTGTGTTTTAAACACAACAATACTAATGTAATACTAATTGATATATCTTGATACAGTATATCACTACATTTGGGCTTGTTGAAATCTAGAATAATAAGAGGAGGATGGGTCAGTTATGTCATAGAAATGTTTGAAAATGGCTTCCCTGTTATCACTGAGAGACTAATACCATTATAACTGTATGTTCAGATACAACGCAAAGAGAAATTTTGTCTAGCTTTACTCTTGTCAGTTTGACAGTTGATAACTAGCAAAAGTGACTTGAATACATGCTAGTGAGTTTGGTCTCAACAGTGGCATTGTTGACATTTACAAAAACGAGACCATCTCTAAATGTAACCTATCTATAGGCTACAGAGCACTCATAGCATTCCATTTCATATTCATTGTGAAGATATATCTGTATTTGCTCCATCACGCCTGGCGAATTTCTTGCTCAAGTTAAAACATTTTCAACTCAAGTGAACACCGTTCTCGCTGCCTAGAGCGAAGCTGCGTCTGTTCGCCTCCGTTCGCGCCTTTCAGTTGACTTTGTATGCGCTTGCGCTGCCTACAAATTTAGTTTTGCGCTGAATTTGAACGTACAGAAACAAGTAACATTGCCTCCCCAGTGCTGGTTAACCTCCTTTGCGAACGTTGTGGCTGTGAGCCTGTGACCCACCCTCCTCTTATAATTCTAGGTTGAAATCAGGAAAGGGCAATTTAAAAACTATTTAGGCAAAACACAGAGGTTGAAACTGCAGCTAATGACATGGTAATATGCAACATTAGGCTGGGTACACCTTGAGAGAATACTTCTGGAGTCTAAGGGGGCCTGCAGAGGTTGGTCCAAATAGAATTGATCAGGCACTACATGATGCAGATGGCTTTTCCACCACAGGGATATCAGAGGGTGCGCTCCATTTGGCTGTGGGAGCAGGCCGCCATATTACGTAGCAACAAAGGGGCGAGGAAAACCAATAAAATGGAATGTCGAAGGCAGCTGTACTACTGGCTGCGACGTGAATTGCGCAACCCATCGGCTATATCACAACAATTTGAATGAACAGAATAATTGTTGTAGCTATACAAGCAGTTTGGTCTGACAAACTAAGTTAAGTGTGGTGAATTCAGTGTAAAATATTTCAGACAGATAGACTTTGTTGGATCTTAAATAATGAGCACCTGCTCTGCTATTATGAATGGTGTTAAAAGTATAGTTCAGATTTTTGGAAGCCCTAGTCCTATTTGCTACTTACCAATGATGATGTTGATTGGTGGGGTCCTTTCTCAGCACAATCCATGCCGTTCCTCACACTAGCTCCGGTTAGTTGGCCAAAAACCAATGCAAAGTCAATGAGGTTGTGCTCATGTCTGTACAAGCTGACTGAGGCTCACTGAAATTTACTCCACAGTGTGCACAAAGTAAATTTCAGCAAGCCTCAGTCAGCTTGTACAGACATGAGCGTGACCCCATTGACTTTGAATTGGTTGGTGGCCAAATATCCGGAGGAGCTAGTATGAGGAACAGCACGATTTGTGCTGAGAAAGGACTCAACCAATCAACAACATAATTGTTAAGTAAGAAATAGGGGTAGGGTTCCAAAAATCTGAACTATCTCTTTAATGTCCAATGTCAAGAGCATCTCCCAGCCATCATAGTTTAACAAAACAAAAAGCCAGTATGACAACTTGGCACTAGAAAAAGCCAGTATGACGACTTAGTACTAGAAAAAGGTTTCAGTTAGGACTAGGCATATTAGATCTAAACTATTTGCTATTATGGGCTCTATGCATTGAGGCCAACTGTAAAATTCATCTTTGGGCTACGTGCAAGCATTACAATGGTAATCCACTGTCAATTTCACTGTGATTGCGCTAGGGTGGATGACATTATACGATACTCTTGAGTCTATTTTATCAGTCCCCGTTGTCTGTCATGCATGTAGGCACGTGGGGTTTGTTTTGTAGCTTTGCTGTCTGATAATTCAGGTTGACCCAACTGGCATGTACCGTTTCGTCTGCCGAATTTAAATGGTGTGGAAACCACGCCAATCTGGCACAAACCGGCACTGTGCCGGGGTTTTGGAGCACATCCAGAGTCTCTTGCACACCTAAATAAAGTCTCTGTGACAGGTGTATTGGTGGAACAGAACAGGCTATGAGTAGTAAGGTCACTCAGACACCCTCATCACATGCTCAATATTATGTAATTAATGCAACGTTTTGGTGTAGGTCCCAGACAGAAACGTTACATTAGGCTAAATGATATTATGCAAGTGATGGGAGTGCGCGGCTGTCTTCACTACAGTATGGTTGACATCCTGATACTGACATTTTCTGAAGAAATCTCCTTTGCTTTAAAATTGTTAACAGTTAGTATAATGAAAAAGCCTACTAAGCAACTCTGACACAGCAACGAGGTTTACTGCAACACTAATCTTTCCTTGGATGGCTCCTTGGTTAGGTTTAGATTGAACTAAGTATATAATCCCAACATATGTCAGATTCTAACGTTGCCTAAAGACTAAAAAAATCAGGCTGTGATAAAAGGCTAGCACATGCTAACTGTTATAGCCCACACAATTGATATTGACTTTGACTATGGCCCATAGTATGGGACAATAGACAAATCAAGGCCTACAAATGTCCAAGCTAATAACCTTAGCTAGTTGAAAATGGCTTGATCGAAACGTCACCTGTAGCTCGGATATATAAAGAGCCTTGTCGCCCAACTTGAGAAAAACTGTCTCCTCAGGCAGAGAGGGGCTGGACTGCTGCCGTTTATTGAAACTTCGTGGGGATGTCGGCTGTCCTTTCGGAGGCGACTTCCCCAGCATTGGATTCAAGGCACAAAACGTGAAACTGCTGCAGCTGTTGCTGGCGCACAATCTGCGCAACGTGTTCTGTATGACCGATGCGTAGCACTTCTGATACCGCACCCAAAGATATACGTAGCACAATGTTATCAACATTTTAATTAGCCTACATTTAGAAAGCCATCATGATGACTCTCCTCTAAATTCACCTCACAAGAGGCAGCATTACCAGCGTCCATTACAAGTGTCAAGCTGCCTGATATTACAATTGGACTTCCGGCCATAAATGTATATATTTTTCAAAATAAAAGTCCTTAGTACAGCGTATGAAATGCCAAAGTGAAGACAAAGTAGGGCCGTCCCCCCATAGTCAATTGGTCGGTCGGTTTGGTCTTAGTCGACCAAGGTTTTTGTTAAGTGATCAGACGATTTACTTATGCTTTTCCGTGGAGGAGTTATTTCCTGAAAAATGATAAGCACATCTCTCGTAAGCAAAGCACTAAATTTAAAGAGGTCCTTATGCATTATTGCATGTGGGAAACTCCAATTTGACAGATTTGTCAAGGAGCTCGACTAATCAATAAGTCCACAAATCCTATGACTATTAGTCAACTAAGAATGTTTTAATGGTGAAAATATGTTTTTGCCTCCCATGCATGACATTGTATTTTTGACATTTTATTTTTTTATC
>OMKL01086689.1:0-12735 GCA_900302295.1 Parasudis fraserbrunneri | reverse complement strand
GAAAACATTGAGTCGATCTAATCGAATTGTGAACCCAAGAGCCAAATATTAATTGAATTGTGAGATTCCCAAAGATTCCCACCCCTTTACATTTTGTCTATTTTATATTATCTCATTTGATTTGATTTTATGTGTACTAGCACATTTAAGGAGTTGGCAACAAAGCATTTGACTGCACCTTGTACATATATGATGGAGTATGTGACAAATAAACTTTTAATTGATTTGATTTACTAGATGGATGGATGTATTCATTCTGTCTATGTGTATCTTTATACCTACCACAATCAGTACCACAATGATCCTTAAATTACAGCAATGTACTGAAAGTCCTGTATTCACATAACACTCCAGTAGGCAATCATTCCTAAAAGATATTATTACTATTATTACAAATGCTAGATTTTCTGTGTTTTATTTCAAGGTACCAACCCAGTGGTGCCTTGCCTTACCTCTCCCTTACAACGTCATAGAGCAAAGCCAAACCGACACTTGATAATGATAGCTCATGTACTGTAGCTTTAGATGAACATTGTCTCATTGTCAAATTAATTTAGTGTCTCCCAACTGTTTCTTGAACCAACAGTGGTTTTCTGCTCTAGCGTCTTGCTCTCGAAGACTCAACAGCTTGTTCTCTGAGTTTAGGATTATGGTCCAGCTATGAGCAGCAGCTCAACCATGTTAACCCACAAGACCTGTGAGATCTCGGACCTTCTCAGCCACGTATACACCAGCATCTGACTAATACAACTGGAGAGACCAGTTCTAGACTTGCAAGAAAAGCACCATTTATGTTTGGTTATGATGAATAATGGTTCCCATTTCTATCAAAAGACATCTCCGTCTGCATAATTCCTTTCCAACTTTTTGTTGACACTTTTATTCAATGGTGGAAGAAGTCTTTAGTAGTACCACAACATTTAGTTGTGGGAATAGCCAGAGAACTCCCGACACAATTATAATCATAACACTTGGGCCACAATTTGATAATATTGTGATTCTCAATTGTATGCAACGCTGCATGTAATGCAATTCAAACAATACTGTGATATTTTGTGATTTATCACAATGTTTTTCCTTCATTTGACCATAGTAAAAGCTGAAATAATATCCATTGGGGATATAAAATGTCAAAATCAATATTATGAGTAAAAAGCCATGAATCAAAAATGCAACTAAAGGCCTCTCTGAATTTCAAGCAGTCAGCTTGTAAGTCAGCCATTTGTTCATATTATTATTATTATTATTATTATTATTATTATTATTATTATTATTATTATTATTTTCACATCATTTGCCACAACATCACTATATAGTCTTTTTTTTTTAAAGCCTTGAAATAGTACCGTGAAAAGTATCACAATACTGGCCGTAAATTATCAATACAATGACATGGTTAAAAGTACCATGATGTTTTTGTGTTTCTGAATGTCTATTTTTCTGGTGCACAAAAAAAGAGTGAATCTAAGAACGAGTTAGCTAAGTACAATCAAGACAACATTCCCAAACAGAGCCTATAAACCAGTAAGCTCCTGGTCCTCCACAAGTTCACAAATAACAACAGTAGAGGGTGAGAAAGTGAACTAATCATTATCCCTCCTGCTCTCTCATTCTGATGTGTGTGAAAGGAGCCCCTCTCCCTGGCTGTCTCCTTGGCCTCCAGTTGACCTCCCTCAGCCTACAGATGGAACACTTAACATTGCCTCCCCACCTGTGGAGATGTCTTCAGAACAGGGCCCACTTCAAAGCTGTGCAGTGATTGAGCCATGATTGCCATGGGCCACTTGACTCATTTCATCTCATCTCAAGGACTAACTTTGGGGGGGAATGGGGCAGAGAGAGATGGAATTCTTTTGAAAGGCAACAGTAGGCTAAAGTTTAGCCCCCTTTTTTTCTGTGTCCATTTGATCTTTGTCCTTTCAGATTCTTGTCTAGTAAGTAATTCCAGTGGGAAAACACAGAGACCAGCAGTGCTGAAAGTTCTGGGGTTATCTTGCTCAAGTCTGAAATGAAAGCATATTTTCAATAATGCAATCAAAATGTCCTTATCACAGTAGCTTAAATGGGTCATTTCTCTGCAAAGATTATGAACAAGGCAGTGGGCGACTGGCACAGCTGTTTATGAGGGACTGTCATTTAGTATCAGCTGAGGAGCTGTTTGGTACAGCGGCACCGCCACAGTGACATGAAAGCCCAACTGAGTTCAACAACAGCCGTCATCTTTTCTCTGCTTCTCTGGAGCTAAGTGCCAGTGACAGGGACAGAATTCACTGTGGTAACTGATCAGGTGCCAAGAGCCCTCTCCCCAGTGCCCTGGTGCACTGAGGCCCTCTGTGGTGCTGGCATGACCTGGCATGGCCTGGCATGGCCCAGCAGCCAGGGGCTCTGCTCTCTGCTTTGTAGCTTTGCCCTAATTGTTCTATTGGTGTCCAAATCAGCCTCGACTACTGTGTCAACTGTCCATCTCACAAACCAAATGAACTCACACAGGGCTTATAATGGTCAGAATAAGTTATGCATTCAGATAGCAAACAAGACGATTTGGTGAGATCCATTATGTCTAACAGATGAACAGGTAAGCATGGTGGGCATATAGTATCTACTGTACAGGCAGTGGGTACAAGCTAGTGTTTACCACACTGATGTTACCCAGCTAAAACATAAGATAGATATTGTATACCATAACATTATAGCCTGGTGGTTATTATGATGAGGGCCTATGTAAAGGAACATGAACTTCAATGAATATATAATGAATTAGTCTATTCATCATCATAACAAGGTACAGTTGTGAAATAGGCTTACATAAATCGAAATAGCCACTAGAATAAAATGAGGCAATATGTCATAGACAGTTACTGTAGCCTTACTACCACTGTACATCATGACCATGGGCAAGTGAAATCATAAGGCTATTTTTGGGATCAATAGGTTACTATGGTTCACATTTCACAACACATATCTCATTTCATCTCCATACACATGTATAGCAATTTATTTTCCGTCCCAAACACACTGATGATTACTATTCCATGCCAGTTGAGAACCTACAAAGCAGTACAGTCTCTATAAGCTGTTGTTCTAGCTGGGAATAGGGTAGGCTCCCACCACAGAATAGTCACCTGTCTCTCCCCACGTATAGCCTATACATTATTCTTCTATGTTCCAACATCACACAGATCTGTGAATAGAGAGACATACTACACATCCATGTTTGCTGCAAGGATCTCCAAGACTGTAGCTGCATAAAGAACATCCCAAATCCCCAACCAGTAATATGGTATTTCTGTATTCTCGTTCATCGTACAACACAGGCATTCAACGGCGCCTGAAATAAATTTCCAAGTTGAATACACACAGAGGCACGTACTCTCATAAGGCAGGTGCACCTGTCTGCAGTGGTATTGTGTTCAATATAAAATGATCTGTGCATTGGCCTATCGCTTCACAAACAAAACAGTCTGTCTTACCGTTTTCTTTTCAGTCATTAGTCCCCATAGTAACGTTTGCAACTCCCATCCTCTGAACAGTTTATTCCTATCCGCCAGCCGCTGTTTCATCCCCATGTCATATTTCTCCGCTGCAGCAGAGGAATAAAGTCACGCCTCCTCCGATCTCCACTGTCGCGTGACGTCAGCCGCTGTAGAGATTTTGCACACGCCTTCAGGTTGGTTACTTGTAATTAGACAGTGGCAGACTTGAATATTTGTCAGTTGAACGACAATTATGCTACTTCCAAAAGCATTTTGCAATGTTGCTGACATTGTTTGGTGCAACATGTTTTATTTAGACCTGTGGATGGCGTCGATAAAGCAACAATGTGGTGTTTTCATTTTGCACATGCAGGACAAGCTGACATTGACAGGGGCATGTTAAAAGTTTAGCTTAGTGGAAGTTTAAATACATAAATCATGACTCTCAAGCAGGTCTCATTTAGCAGACAACTGATTATATGCAATTATTCTTATTCTCATTATTACATTTATTAATTTAGCCTATTTAAATGTATTGGTGGTGGGGGTATTACTACTTTTATTTTTACAGTCAATTATTTATATATCTCTATCTATCTATCTGTCTATCTATCTATCTATCTATCTATCTATCTATATATATATATATCTGTCTGTCTGTCTGTCTATCTATCTATCTATCTATCTAGACACTTGGAAAGCGGTGATGTTTTTTTTCTGATTATTTATCAAAGCCTTCCACTATTCACTCTCATTGTCCAGTCCAACGAACTCGTCCAGCAAGTTTTGCCTAGTTGCCTGCTGGTCGCGGTGAGAGTAGCAAGAGAGCTCATATCTGTACCTGCTGCACGGATTGTGCGTCTTTGGAGATTGATAGTCTATCTTTCTCATGAATGAATCCTCGGAATAGCAATGAAGACCTTCTCTGCCTTTATTTTTCTGTACTGTGTCGGATTTATTCGATGTAAGCCTTCGTTGTCTTGTCCAAGTGGACAGTTTGTGTTGAAGAATCAATGCGTCGTCTGTCATCCCACCTGTTCCGAGTGCGACGGGCACGAGCTTTTTCAGTGTACTACCTGTGGAGTCGGTAAGGAATAGCCTAACTACACCCACGTAACAGCAGATACAAATTCTGTAATACAGTGTGATATGTATAATATGTTTTAATATACTTTATTATGCTAAACATTAACCCAATTAAAATAGTATGTAAGTCATAATGGGTCGGATAACAGACCTACCCCCAACCCTTCCAACTTTAAAAAAAAAAAAAAAAAAAAAAAGAAAGAAAGATTTTTTTTTAAAATTATTATTATTATTAAAAAAACTAAAAAAAATGTTTCACAGCATATTGGGCAACAATTGAAAAATACCAACAAGTAAATATAGGATACATTAACAGTGGGCCAAATTCCCATGACCATGTGACAATTTATTTCAGATTGACTCATGAAGTTGCTCCACTTTTCTCTGTGTTGATGCTTTCTGTTGGATGTGTTCTCAGCATACTGGGGTGTGATATGAGCACTGAGCCATTCTATCTCATTGAATTCTTTGTAAATAGCCAGTGCACTTCTTCTGTCTTGAGTTGTGGCTTCACAGCTGCCAGATCCTAACAAAGACATGTCACTAACTCATTAATCCAGAAGATGGAGAGGGTCTTGCCTCAAAGCACGGCTATTTAATGGTTACCAGAGCAGGGTTGCTCAAAGGCTTAGGAATTAAAGGAGGATCATTCACCCCTGGTTTAATTTTTACCATTTTTACGCAATAGAATCTGACACAAAGTTGTATCACTACTTTCCACATAGATTTTGTTGACTTCTGAGGGTGTTGTGGGTTGGTCAAAAGGACAACTTTGAAATCCCTTGGCATGAAGTAGAAATAAAGGTGTGATCAGTCAGTTCCTGGGCTTCCACAGTGAAATCTGATCATGTCAGAAAGGAGGCATTGTTGTGCAGAGGGAGAGGGGAAAATATCCCCCTGGGCTAGCAATACTACTGTTGCAGTAGACTGGTCTGAGCCTGAGTCTCTCTCTCTCTCTCTCTCTCTCTCTCTCTCTCTCTCTCTCTCTCTCTCTCTCTCTGTCCCCTAAATATACCTGCCTCAAATGTACACTTTATTGCATCCTGTATTTTGTCTTTTATTTTTACTATTTATATATCTTAATATTTTTGTTTCTTTTTATTTTTTAATGGATCTTATATTTTGTCTTTTATATTTACTATTTGTATATCTTAATATTTTTATTGCATCTTATAGCTTGTCTTTTATATTACTATTTACCCATATTACTATTTACCCCCCAGCGAAGGTTTTTCACACATTTGTGCCTGTGTAACCGGAGTGACAATAAACATCTTGAATAATCTTGAATCATCTCTCTCTCATGACAAATTGTAATAGAACTGCCAGTAACCAACCCACGTATCTGTGTGCATGCTAAGGTGGGGACGTCTAGGTAGAGAGGCTGGCCAGCTGAAGCTGGAGGCCCCTCTCCTCCCTGTCTCACATGTTCCCTCTGCAGTGTTCAGCAGATGTGACAGCACAGCACTGTAGGTCAGCTGCTCTCAGAAGAGCCTCAGGTGCCATACTCAGGCTAGTGGCAGGTGGCAAAGCTTCAATCAGGAGGGCCAAGACACAGTTCAGTCTCTGTTCACAGCTCTGCTCTGCTCTGCTCTGCTCTCATCTGCTCCTGATTGCCCTTGTTTACATCTTCTATTAGTCGCAGCAGTGACTAGTGAGGTATCAGTCAAGGTTTCTATTACAAAGGTTTAGTCACAGATGAGGAAGTAAACATTTACTGGGGCTGACATGGGACCAGCATTCAGTGGTCACTGAATTTCCACAATGTCAAGGCAGTGTCAATGTCAATTAGCTTTTTTTCTTAAGACCTTGGGATCAGGAAGTGACTTCACACAGTCAGCTACTATTTGTAGGTCATACCATCAACAAACAACATCATATCATCAACATACAAGGTCATATCATCAACACATGAGGTCATACCATCAACATAGGAGGTCATATCATCAACATACCAGGTCACGTTGGTTCATGATGTGCATGGCTTTTAGATACATTCTGTTACTATATGCTTCTCAATAATGCATAGACTAAGAATGCATACATACATACATACATGCATATACATTCATCATGCATATAGTGAAATATTGTAGGCATCCTCTGTGTATAAATTTTTGATAGCCACTGATTCAATCTTTGTGCCGCAAGACATGTGTCTCATATCTTATTGTACACATCTAATTAGATCACTAGTGCATGTGTAAGTGTTGTCATTTGTTGTAGGCACTGAACTTTCTCACAGTTGGCAGCATATCCTGACATCTACCTTTCTGTCCATGCGATAGTCAGGCCCACTTGGTTTTGTCCTGCCATTTATTATGGGGGGGTCATTGATTCCCACTCCCAGAAGAACCCACGTTTGGAAGAACAATTTCCTGGCAGGAGCATCATATAGTTGTTTGGAATGTCTGCTCAGAATTCTATCTTAGAATTTTACCCCTGAATAGCTTTCAATGGCCAGTTGCCATTGTGACATCATTCAGTTCTCAAAATTCATATATGAGATCATACACCTGAAAGGGTTCATGGATTCCTGGTCAATAGAGGAAAGTGGAGCAGGCCTTACTGTACATTAACACGTATTATGTGTCGTCCCCCATGCAGATGAAGACGGCCAGGAACGCTTCCTCCACCAAGGTCGCTGTCGGACGCATTGCCCCCGGGGGCTCTACCCCGACAGGGGTCACTATGCCTGCCTGCCCTGCATAGCCAACTGTGAGCTCTGCACTGATGCCCACATATGTGCCAAATGCAAGGAACACTACAAGCTACAGAATGGGCTCTGCCAAACAGCGTACTGTGACATAGGTAGGTGACAGACTCGCTCTTAGTTGGCTGGGATTTTAAGAGAGAAAGCTGTTTGTTATGGTCTCATGTTAGGATTGAGGCTTGTTGTGGTGGGCGGAGACTCATTGGGTTCTCTGTGTCTTTTATGTTTCAGGGCAGGTTCAGGATCCCGACACAGGAGAGTGTATTGACTGTGAAATAGGCTGTAAAACGTGTTCGACAGGTACGGGAAATAGCACATCTCTGAATCCCACACTCACTATGTACTGCACCCTTAGGGGTCTTCTGTCTTGCTGATGATGATTAATTGTAGAGATTGGTCATGTTGATGATGCACACTACAACACACAGCATTATAGGATAATTATTACATGAATGATTGCTCCCCAGGATAAGCATTTGTATGATGGATATGATTATATGGCAGTGTGAATCATGGTCATCATCTCAACTTAAGCTAATCACATTTTCCTTGTATCTCTACACAGAAGACCCTGAGATCTGCAACAGCTGTGTTGAAGGTTATTTTCTGTGAGTCTGCTCATTTATTTATATTTTTTCCAGGTTCATCAGTCTCCTCTGTAGTCCTCTGGCCTCCAGTGTTGTCTGCTGTAGAGTCACTTGCAGTCTGAAGGATCGTTTTAAATGCTGAAGGTTTAACTCAAGGAGATGTATCTTTGTGTATTTACACAAAATAGATATTTCTAGCAAGGCGCTTTCGACTTATTCATATATTTCTTCCAAATTGCCAAGATGTTGAATATTGCACATTATAAATGTTCCCTATGAATAATTTGTGTCCTCTAATTGATTTTTTATCTGCTACCATCTGCGGTGAATTTGTCATTGCTACACTAAAATCAGAGTTTTGCTGCTAAAATGTGTGCAGGGTAATGTTGCCTTCTAGAAACATACCTCATAAGCTGTTTTGCAAAATTTATTTATCTATCCATTACACCACTCAAAGGACAGTTCAGTGGTATTTCATAGTCCTGTTTATTCCATTTTATTGCCTGGATCCAACAGAACACAGGCTATAGAGCTAGAACAGACCTCCAATTGTGTGATTCTCCCCTGTGTTTAGGCCCCTTCGGTTCTATGTGAATCAGGTTACCCACCTCTACCAGTCAAGCACTGTTACCCGAGCCTTAGTTTGAGCACAGAACAGAAGTTCGCTTCATAGAGACGCTTCGCGCAGTGTATCTGTATGTATTTGCGTAAGTTGAGAGAGAGAGAGAGAGAGAGCGAGAGAGAGAGAGAGAAAGAGAGAGAGAGAGTGCATACTGTAAGGGAAAGGCATAGTCAGGTGTGACTGTGTAGACTGCAGCATCTTGGGTTCTTCTAGTCATGTGAATCACAACAGTGGGGGGTTGAGGGAAAGTCCACTGCCTCATCTGCACACACAGCCCTTCTACTGTTTTTACACAGGTGCTGTGAGACACTCAATCTTTCCTTTGGCGTCAGCCCGGGAAGATTTGCATTCTACCGAATGTTGTGTTTTTCTTTCATTACTTTTCTTATACAACAGTGGGTTTTGATGAGTCAGAATGTTAGTGAGTGAGTCATTCCAAGGTCTTAGTACAATCAATTAATTCATTTAGCTCCTTCACTGACATACTCATAATAACCAAAACAATGAGTCTTGGCATAGATTTTACACGTATCTGAAATTCCATTAGAGCGATGCATTGCCATTCCTCCATAATAAACTCCATCAGATGTTGTGTTTATGGTGGTGAAAAGAATTGTCCAACTCTAGAATCTGCAACTGGGTTGAAATCTGGAGATTGAGACAGCCATTAACAACGGTTAACATCTTATGGCCTGTGAATGGGACCAGACACCACTCCCATCAGAATAGAAATGCCTCATAAAGGATGAAGTCAATCAATAGCTTTGTGTTCATTCGTTTTCTAAAGGGTTGAGTAGGTCTAATCTATGCAAAGAAAATCCTCCCTAACTTGCCCTCAATATAATTAGTATTCTGGTGTTTTCTTTATTTTGGCAGCTACTTGTATTTTTTACCCTCTCGAAATTTTCGACTCACAAACCAAAAAGTCTTAAAACAACAGTTGAACAGGAAATGCTGCTCTGCTCTCCGAGGTGAAAGGATAGTCTAATATTTGCACAGAGGGATTCTTAAAGGTTCCTTGGACAGTGCTGTCTCCAGGCCAGAGACAGGACCTGGTCTGCATCAGCTGCTTTTGTGAGTGTGGTTGATGGAATGCCGTGTGGCGCCTCCAGCTGCTCCTCCTCAAACAACCACTGCATCTCAACACCAACGCCACGGCAACGCAGCAGGAAGTGCAGCGTAGGCCAGCACCAGCGGTCTGGTTCTCTTGTTTATAACGCAGCAGGGAGGGTGGCCGCGGATCGGGTGTAAGTTAGGATGTTATTGCTGCTACACTTGTTGTATTTGGAGTCGGAGTAGCATAGATGTCTCCTTCAAACTAGGATTCATTCCTGAATAGATTTTTTTTTTTTGTATGTATGACATCATTGTAATTCAAGCCTTCAACTGCTTGAGGCTATAGAATTCTTATTGAGAGCTGTCTCCTGTATAGAGGTCAAATTAAGCCCTGAAGGACAGATAGGACAGGTTAATGCCAGAAAAGTCCCACTCTGTCTCCAGGCCATGAATGCACCACCAATTAACCTCCTGCTTTATGAAAAGAATAGAGCCATGATAGGCTTGAACAAAAGCATATATCACATTTTCATCTCTGTTTGTCGTTCTTATCGCTGTTTGATTGAGTGGACCTTTTGACTGAGGAATGTATTGAAGTCAACAATACATCTGCAGGTGTACAGTGGATCAGCACGGTACACGTTAGCCTTGTACCTTACATGTGGTGTGTGCTGTCACGTCTCTGGTTTCAATGCACCTAGCCTCAGACTCATTCATCTGGTAACAAACTGCCCTTAGCAACATCATTACTCTTTCACTGGAAAGCTTTGAAAGTGATGTGTCGCATTATTAAAACACTATATATTTCAGATGGTCTTTGATCTCTGAGGAGCTTTGTCCTGCATGCTTACTTCACAAAAAAAAGAAAGAACTTTCCCTAGTTTCACAGCTGGATATACTGTTTAATATATTTCATACAGTTTTCCAACTGTTATGATTTTTCAATTCATCAATGGACATGTATTAAATGGATCCCCCCTCCCCCCCTGTAGTTTCAGGCACCAGTGTCGCAGGCACTGCCCCCAGAGCACCTATGAGGACCAGGGGCGCGGTGTGTGTCTGACCTGCCCAACACCATGCACCGACTGTAGGAGCAACACTCTCTGTCTGGCCTGCCAGACTGGTCACTTCCTCAACGGTACCAAACCTCCCACTTAGGAAAGAATAAACACTTTTTTTTGGGACAACTGATAGTGTTCTACACAAGGATATATCAACACTAGAGGACTAACATCTGCACGTTGTTTGCCGTACGTTGTTTGGTGTACGTGAAGGAAATCAATCACTATAGTTAAAGACAAACCCTGGCCACTGAGTCTTCATTTGGATTGCAAATCACTTCCATGTCAGCAATCTACAGCAAGAGATATGTAAATATATGGCGTATGCAAATAAGAAGTGAGGATGGTGGCAGGGTAGACAGAAGGAGTGTGTGTGCGCTGTTGTGGGCTTCTGGGTGAATAAGCTTTTAGATCATAAAGTAAAGCTTATAGCAGTTTCAGCAACTTTTTTATGATGTGCTTTCAAGCTACCAAACTCAATATGTACACTTTTTTATTTACAGTATGTTACTTATGCTGGAAATATGCCACAAGCGAGTATGCCATAATCATACTGTATATTTCATGGAGTTTTGGTGACACCGTATTGGACATAGATCCCGTAATGGACGATAAGCTCTTTCTGTCCTCTAAGTGCCAATGATAGACCCAGGTCCTGTTTCAAACGATGTGGGTCATTGTTTCATGGCTGGGCAGCTGGAAGGAATGTGGAGAGGGAGAGAGCGTGGAAGGGCAGATAGAGGAGAAGACCAATACAAGAGAGGATTGAGAGAGAGTCATGCAGTAAATTGAGAGATAGAGACTACATCTGAGTCAGTTTATCGTTTTTTGTTTGGCTTTTTCCAGTACAAGCCCAATTGTACTAATGAAAGCAGTGCTTGGCTGTTGAAAATATATGCATGCAATTATAATATTCACTTGGACAGTTTCTCAAAATGATGAATGTTTTGATAATGAATATTTTGATAATTCGATATGACCCTAAGAAAACTGGCTTCTATAATTCTACATCCACTGCTGTGTAAATATTCTAATCTTCCAATGGCTTATGTAAGAAGGATCGTCAGCTGTACTGCAAAGAGTTAATCTCGTCTCCCTCTCTGCCGCTTTGTCCTTCCAGGTGGTGATTGTGTGAAACAGTGTCCCCAGCAAACCTTCAGTGACCCCAGTGGGTGGCACTGCCAGCCCTGCCACAGCTCCTGCCAAACATGCCATGGACTGCGGTCGACTGACTGTGACTTGTGCCTTGATGGGAACACCCCTCTTCACGGGCAGTGTCCTCTTGTCAACTGCCCACACGGCCAGTACTTTGACGGTGAGAAGACCAGCTGTGATAAAGCTTTATCTAAACTGGTGTTGAATCTCCTCTCTCAATGGACATATGTTTTGGGAACCCCATAAGTTGTAGTTCCTGGTTGTCGAAAATAATTTATAATAATATTTTATACACTTGTTTTTAATATAGCGAATAAGAAAAATCATTATATATATATATATAATAAAAAAATATTAATACAAAATCATGCTATATATACTATTAAGATGAAGTTAATGTAGAGTTAGCAACAGGCATAAGCGACTCATAAGCCAAAATTCCATTTTGTGAATAATGAGTACTAATTTTACATTATTACGCTTTCCTGTGAACACAAATTTGAAAGTAGTAAGAAGGATTTTAATAAAAACCACCTTTGAAAAATGTATCTGACAATGGTGCAGTAATGCGTCCCTTCGTGTTCACAAACCACTGGTGGAGCTAGATCACACTGACCTGGGGGCAAGACTTTTTGAGGGGACCCCTAAATATAATTGGCTGTTAAAAGTATTAATGATGTAACCATTTTTTTTTTTTATAGGGTGTGGGTGCTGTTCACTCTTGGGAGGGTCCTTTCACCATGGGCCCAGGGGTAGTTTCACCCCATGCACCACCTGTATTTATGTAAACCCCTGCTCAGCCGTGTATGAGAATACTAAGTATTAAGTGACAGTGGAGCTTTAGCTGTTTAACAAGGCTTCCCTGTCTCCTTTGCCTGAAGCAAGGGGTAGTTTTTCTGTTCCATCTTTTGTGAAGTGTCTTTGTCATCAGTATTATTAATCTGAACAAAAATGGTCTCTTGGTCCATTTTAAAACCCTCAA